>JAYJMB010004283.1:0-13130 GCA_036873735.1 Pouteria campechiana | reverse complement strand
AGTCGCGGCGTAGGGTGCTCGCCGTTCGCTCACCGCCAGCGCCTGACGCTGCTGCCTTCGACGATTTGCCGGCATCGTCAGCAGGACGTTGCGCGTCGCCGCCGACGACGCTGCCTGCTCCGCCGGTGGTTCCGTCCTGCCCTGCTCGTCGGCCAGTGGGCTGCGCCGTTCCGTGCGTTGCAGCATGACTACACAGCCAGGCAGTGGGTTTTGCACGCTGCCTGGCTAAAAAATTTTTCTTCTCCAATCAACTCAAATAGTCACAACTCTTCTTAAGTCTAGTCTCAACCACTAGGTCAAGGAATTTACAGAGAATGAACATCAAAAGTTGAAGCACAAGTATTTCCCAGTAAGTACAGGGGAAGAAATCTGAATATTGAATGCAGAAGTAAATAATCTACCCAAAAGGTTGTTGTGAGCCTTCAAAGAAAGTTGAGGAATGTTTGAATGCAAGGCTCTTTACTCTTGAAGAATAGCAAAAGGTTTAGCTTAGATCAGTAAATGCTCTTAAGAGAATTTTTGAATGATTTTCTTAATACTTGGTTACTTCCTCCTGCTCCAACGATGCTTCATTTATAGCTGCTTTGAAGTCTTGCTGTTGGTGTTAGTTGAGCTCCATTAATGATAGAAGATCATTCTGGTTAGTGTATTTGAATTCTCTAACTTTTGCTTAATCCTTGTGTGCTGAAATGCGTGTAGCACTAACCTTGGAGAAGATGATTTTTAGTTTCTTAATAAGCTTTAGTCGAGGTATTGCTGTAATGGTTGACTCTTTTATCAATATGGAAATGACAATATTAATGCTAAATGAAGACTAACAATTTTGCTTGATTGTTACTCATCTTTTACTTATGACAGACAAAGTATCTATCAAGTTGTTCATAAGACACAGTTTCTTCTTTTGGTTTGTCTTTCATAAGTAGTAGAGGAATCATCCTTTCTAGTGCTTTGTCCTGTGCTTTGTCTATTAAATTGTAGAGGCATGGATGACTTGTTTCTTCAGCACTTTATCTGTTGAGTGATCTATTGAAAGTGGTAGACAGATTGTTAAAGCATAAATGGATTTTCTTTATTACTTCCTCTAATGGGTTGTCTATTATAAGTAATAGACTAATCATTGAGGCGCAGACAAATTTTCTCCTCTAGATGAACTTTTTGCTCTGCCATACGATCTTCACTTCTCCACTTTGTCTGTTCATAGCAGGCAATCATCGGCTCACTTATGATAGACGAAGTCTTTGCTCTGCCATGCTTCTTCACTTTGTCTGTTTATAACAGATGATCATTGGCTCACTTATGATAGATGAAGTCTTTGCTCTACCATACAACCTTTCACTACTTCTGCTAGAGGATCTTCACCTCTTTATCTTTGTTTGTTGCCAACAGACAACCATTGCTGAACTATGGCTTGCTTATGATAGACAAAGTTTATTATATGCACACTGGTTTACATCCGTCAAATATAATCTTCCACTTTGATAGACGAATGGAAATAGCTAAATCTTTTTCATTTGTGCTTTGTCTATAATGACACTTTGTCTTTTGCTTCTTTACTCACCCAAGCCTTGACTCCTTGGAATATGCTTTGTATACTCATTTTCCATAAGACCTACAACTTGATTCTACATACTAAAATCTTGGCAACAACCATTAGCATATGATCTTTAATCAAGTTTTGTTTATCACCAAAATCATGCATTTATGCCAACATTCTCCCCCTTTTTGATGATGACAAAACTTGGTTAAAAATTATCTCATAAAAGATAATCTCCCCTTGAATGCATGGAGTCTAAAATGTTGCAAAGTTTAATCATTCCTCAAGTTGCCATCTTATGATATTTCCCTTGTCTTGTTTTATATATATCCTCCCCTAAATTATTAAAAAAATATTATACCCCTAATTATTTAAAGATTATGCATGTTTACATTTTTTGGAGATAATTTGTATAGTCTTTCTACCCCTTTTTGTCAGAATCAAAAAGAAACATTCACTTCTAGTTCTCGGAAGGCACACACACAAAGATAAGTAGCTGAAAAATAATGAAAACATTTCATTTCATTTCTGTACAAATAAAGCTACAGGCAAAGATAAAAGCAACTCATCCTACATTGTAAGAGTAGGAGAGGCTGTGTGTGAGACCGGGGATGAGGGGAGTTAGGAAGAGGAGAACTTTGTATCATAGTGGGTGATACAAAGTTTTAAGGAAGTGAAGAGTGGAAGGAGATGATAATGAGGCAATTAGAACCTCTTTTCCCCTTTCTTCAAGGGCCCTAGCTAATGATGAAGTTGGGTCTAGGGCCAAAAGTGGGTAAGATATGAATTATATTCTTGAAAGTCACATCTTGAAGAGAAATACTTCTATCGATAGAGGTGATCTAGAGCATTGTTATGAACAAAAGTAACATCATCCCAGCAAGAAAAGTGAGGAAACTTCCTTTGGTGCTTCAATTTCAACCATTCGATGGTCTTCCTACTGAATCTTCTCCATAAATGCATTTCCCTAAGTTTATTCATCATTATGGTGCAATGAAGGACTACTGATTGTGGGTTAAAATAGATTGAAGGTGGGGCCTATACGAGGTGATTGATATGATATTTCAAGAAATAGAAAATAAATCATGCTATAAATAGATTTTGATGTGATTTTAATAGTTGTAAATTGATTTTGGTAAGAAAATGAAGTGTACTCGACCTCAAAAAATATGACCCAGATGTAGTGCGGATAAAACAGTGTATAGAAATGGCTGACTTCATTTGAGATGAGGTCAGTCTTATGAAGGCATATTTAGCATTGCAGTTTCAAGTACAGAGACATTAAAATTTTTGTTTTCAGATTATCACATTAGCCATGCCTAATTCTACTCTAATGTTACAGAAAGTGTCTAATGGCAGAGGCTTAGTAAAAATGTTAGCAAGTTGAGCATTTGTGGGCACATATTCAAGGCATATATTATTTATTTTTCCATGATCTCTATTAAAGTGGTGCCTAATTTCTATATGCTTAGTTCTTGAATGTAGAATAGGGTTCTTTGTCAAGCATATGGTATTAGTATTGTCACATTTGATGGGTATGTCTCTATAGCTTAGTCCATAATCAAGAAGTTGTTATTTCATCTGAAGTAATTGAGCGCAACAACTTCCAGCTGCTATATATTCAGCTTCTGCTGTAGATAGAGCAATACTAGTTTATTTTCTAGAGAACTACAATACTAAATTATTTTCTAGGAATTGATAGGTTCCACTAATACTTCTTCTATCAACTTAATACCCTCCAAAGTCAGCGCCTGAATCTCCAATGAGTTCAAAACTAGTTTCCTTGGGGTAATGGAGTACTAGATTTGGTATATCAACTAGATACTTAAAAATTCATTTCACTATTAGTAAGATGAGATTTTCTAGGACTGGACTAAAATCTAGGACATAAGCATACACTAAAGAGAATATCTGGTCTAGATGCAGTAAGATAAAGAAGAGATCTAATCATACTTCTATATTGTTTTTGATTTACAAGTTTACCCTTTTTGTCTTTGTCTAGCCTTTTTGATGTGCTCATTGGAGTCCTTGCTACCTTAATTTGTTTCATTTTGAACTTCTTTAGCATCTCTCTAGTATATTTGGATTAGCAAATGTAGTTTCCATCATCTCTTTGCTTGATTTGCAATCCAAGGAAGTAGTTCAATTCTCCCATCATACTCATTTCAAATTTAGCCTACATGATCTTTGAGAAATATTGACAAAGTTTTTCATCAGTAGCTCTAAATATAATGTCATCCATATAAATTTGAACTATCAAGATATCTTTGTCAATAATTTTGATAAACATGGTAGTATCAGCTTTTCCTCTCTTGAATTTATGATTAATTAAAAATTTTCTTAGTCTTTCATACCAAGCTCTTAGAGCTTGTCTAAAACCATATGATGCTTTGGTGCACTTATAGATATGATTTGGTTGATCATCATTTTTAAAACTAGGGAGTTGCTCTACATACACTTCTTCACTTAAATATCCATCTAGAAATGCACTCTTTACATCCATCTGAAATAACTTGAAGTCTTATGGGATGCAAAAGTAAGTAGCATTCTAATGGCTTCTAATCTAGCTATAGGGGCATATGATTCTTTAAAGTCAATTCCTTCTTCTTGAGAGTACTCCTTAGTAATTAATCATGCCTTGTTTCTTACAACTAACCCACTCTAATCCAGTTTATTTTTATATACCTAGTTTGTTCCAATTACATCGACATTCTCTAGTTTTGGAACTAATTCCCATACTTTGCTCCTTTCAAAATGGTTAAACTCTTCTTACATTGCAATAATCCAATTTTCATCATTTAAAGCTTGATCAATGCTAGTTAATTCAATTGTAGAAATGAAAGCATAATGACCACATATATTTTGCACAAATCTTCTTGTTTTGACACTATCATAAACATGTCCTATGATTTGTTTTCTAGGATGAGCACTAATAAATCTCAAGTCAGCAGGAGGTTAATAGGAAACATTACCTATTCTTACCTCCTCTTCATTTTCTCAACTTTGTATGTCTTCACAGTTTGTGTCATCCTCTTGATCCTTCAATTTGAGCTTCTTCATATTTGTTGCAGCTTCGTTTGCATCACTATCACGCTCCTTTCTCGGGGTTACATTTGTTTTATCAAATTTAACATGTATAGACTCTTCTACAACATGTGTTTTCTTAATATAAACTCTAAATGCCCTACCGTTTGAAGAGTAACCAAGAAAGATAGCTTCATCGCTTTTTGGATCAAACTTTCCAAGATTATCTTTTCCATTATTCAGCACATAGCATGAGCATCCAAAGGAATAAAATTTGAGATATTTGGTTTCCTTCCTTTCCAAAGCTCATATGGGGTTTTCTTTAAGATTGCTATTATGGTAACTCTATTCAGCACATGGCAAGCTATACTAATTCCTTCTCCCATAATCTTTTAGACAATTTACTTTCATTCAACATGGTTTTAGCCATTTCCTAAATTGTCCAATTCTTTCTTTCCATGACTTCATTTTATTAAGGAGTTCTGGGGGATGAGAAACTATGGTAAATTCCTTTCTCATCACAAAAATAATTAAATTTTCTGTTCTCAAATTCACCACTATGATCACTTCGGATAAACACAATCGACATTTTTCTTTCATTTTGAACTAGCTTTGAAAATATATAAAACATTGAAAATGCCTCATCTTTTCTAGTCAAGAAAATCACTCATGTAAATCTAGAGTAGTTATCCACTATCACATATACATATCTTTACCTCCAAGGGTGACAATGTCTGGCGGTCCAAATAGATCCATGTGCAATAATTCTAGAGGTCTAGATGTAGATACCTCATTTTTAGGATGGAAGGATACTTTGGTCTATTTTGATAATTGGCATGATTTATATATTTAATCTTTGTCATAGTTTAATTTTGGTAGACCAATCACAAGATCCTTCTTCAACAAATATCTGATATTTGACATATTGATATGGCCTATCCTTTTATGTCATACCTATGGATCATCTCTGATTGCAATTAAGCATTTTTCAACAATATCATCTAACTGTACTAGATAAATATTTTCATGCCTTTTCCTGTTGAATAGTAGATCATTGTTTATACTGAATACTTTACATACAGATGGTTCAAACACAACTTTGTAACCCTTGTCACATAATTGTTTGATACTTAGCAAATTGTGCTTGAGTCCTTCTACATATAATACATCCTCTATGCAAGCATAAACCAAAATTTACCTATTCCTTTAATGAGACCTTTGTCATTGTTGTCAAATGCAATAGTTCCTCCATTTATTAGCTTTGATTCTTTGAATAGCTTTTTGTTCCCAGTCATATATCTCGTGCAGCTACTATCCATGAATCATGAATTGCCAAATGTAGCTTGGGACTTACTTCTATCTCCAGCTCTGTTATGCATTGCTCCTTGATGGTGATTTGATCTATTGATTCATTCTCCATCTGGGCCAAGTAACATATTCTTGCGAGGTGTCCAACTTCATTGTCACCTTTCTCACTCGAGCTTATCCCTGATGAGTCTTCATCATTCACGTACATTCCTCTAACTTGGTTTCCTGAAGACTTCTTTAGGTGTTTCCTTTCTTTTCTTTCATCCTTCTCGATCATATTTAACTCTTTCTTTATTGGGACATTTGGGAGACATGCGTCTGATCCCTCCACATTTATAGCATGTAGGGAGATCCTTCGTTCTTTTAACCATTTTCTTTTGTTGTTTAGGCTATCTACTTGAGGTGCTGCCTCTACTACTTCTTGCAAACTTTTTGAAATTTTTGACTAACATTGCTATATCATCTTCATATTATGATGCCAAATCACTGCTGCTTTCTTTAGTCACTTTCAGAGTAATACTTTTCTTTGGCTTTTTTGGCTCCTCCCTTTTACTTTTGATCAACTAGTATAACATCAATGAGCTGAAAAGATCGTCCACCAAAAGAGTGTTTAGGTCCTTTGCTTCCTCTATTACTGTGATCTTTCAGTTCCATGATTCTAGTAGCGCCCTTGGTATCTTCATCACCTGTTTAGAGTTTGTGACTTCTTTTTCTAAACCTTTTAAAGTGTTAGTAACTTTAGAAAAATGAGCATACATTTCTGATATACTTTCTCCTTCCTTCATCCTAAAGTTTTCTTGTTCTCCTATTAACATATTTCTTCTAGTTCCCTTGACTTGTAAGAATCCTTCATAAATAGACACTAATTTATCCCAAATACTTTTTTTAGTAGTGTGAGAAGATACTCTATCAAACTTAGATGAAGATAGTCCACAAAATAAGGAGTTCTTAGCCTTTGCATTATTTTGGACTAAGGTGGTTTCCTCTTTGATTCATGTATTTACTTCAGTAGTGGAATGAGTGATTCCAACTTTAATAGCCTTCCAAGACTCCATATCATTGGTTATAATGAATTGCTTTATCCTCAACTTCTAGTAAGAGAAGTTAGTTCCATCAAATAGGGGTAGCTGAATAGACGATTACCCCTCAATGAATATCTGAAATAAAGATGATGGATTTGCCATTTGATCACTACAAGTATTTATGTAGTCTACTCTAATACCACTTGTTAGACCTGAAGATTAGGCAAAAACCCAAGAGGGAAGGGGTGAATTGGGTACTTTGCTCAACTCCTTTCGGATTAATCATCCCTCTGGCAATCAATCACTCAAAAAACTAAAGCACAAGTAAATAAGACACAAGAATTTTTATAGTAGTTCAAGTAAATACTCTACTCCACTCTTCCAAGAATACTTTTCTCTTAGTGTCTTGGGTTTCGCTCTTCCCAATAGTAGAAATATAATGGTGTTGGGTTTGAACATTTTTCTCTTAGTGTCTTAGGTTCTACTATTCCTAATAGTAGAAATACAATAGTGTTCTCAGCACTCTTCTAGATTCTAGCTCTAGGGGGCATATTAACAGTGCTCTCAGCACTTTTCCTGATTTTAGCTCTAGGGGGCATGAATAAATAGCGGGTCATGAATAAATAGCTCTTATCTACACTTAGACAGCCATAGCTCTTCTTGAGTCTAGTTTCAACCACTAGCTCAAAGAATTTACAGAGAATGAATATCAGACATTGAGGCACAAATATTTCTCTAAAGAAGAGAAGAAACCTGAATATTGAATGCAGAAGTAAAAGATCTTCCCAAAAGGTAGTTGTGAGCCTTCAAAGAAAGTTGAGGAACATTTGAATGTAAGGCTCTTTACTCTTGAAGAATGGTAGAAGGTTTAGCTCAGATCAGTAAATGCTCTCAAGAGGATTTTTGAATGATTTTCTTGATACGTAGTTACTTCCTCATGCTCCGAAGATGCTTCTTTTATAACTGCTTTGAATTCCAACCATTGGTGGTATTTGAGCTCCATTAATGACAAAAGATTGTTTTGATAGCGTATTTGAATTCTCTGACTTTTGCTTAATCCTTGTCTATTGAAATGCTTGCAGCACTAATCTTGGAGAAGATGATTTTTTAGTTTATTAATAAGCTTTGGTCAAGGTATTCTGCAATGGCTGACTCTTTCATCAATATGAAAAGGGCAATATTAATGCTAAACAATGACTAACAATTTGACTTAACTATTGCTTATCCTTTACTTATAATAAATGAAGTATCTGTCCAGCTGTTTATAAGACAAAGTTCCTTCATCTTCTGGTTTGTCTTTATAAGTAGCAGACGAATCATCCTTTCTAGTGCTTTGTCTTATGGTTTGTCTATTGAACTGTAGAGGCACGAATGAGCTAGTTCTTCATCACTTTGTTTGTTGAACTGTCTGTTGGAAGTGGCAGGTAGACTATTGGAGCGCAAATAGATTTTCTTTATTGCTTCCCCTGATGGGTTGTCTATTATAAGTGACAGACTAATTATTGAGGCATAGATGAGTTTTCTTCACATCTTCATCTATTGGGTTATTTATTATCAATAATAGATGAGCTTAGTTGAATAGATAAATGTCATTGCTCTACTAGATAAACTTTTTGCTCTGCCATACGACCTTCACTTCTCTGCTTTGTCTTTTCCTAACAGACAATCATTGGTTCACTTATGATAGATGAAGTCTTTGCTTTGCCATATGACCTTTCACTGCTCCTACTAGAAGATCTTCACTTCTTTGTCTTTGTTTGTTGCCAATAGATGACCATTGGCTCAACTGTGGCTTGCTTATGATAGATGACGTTAGTTCTAAGCACATTGCTTTGAATTCATTAGCTGAATCCTTTTCATTTGTGCTTTGTCAATAATGGCACTTCGTCTTTTGCTTCTTTACTCACCCAAGCCTTGACTCCGTGGAACATGTTTTCTATGCTCATTTTTTGTAAGACCTGCAACTTGATTCTGTATACTAAAATTCTAGCAACAACCATTAGTACATAATCTTAATAAAATTTTCTTTGTCATTGAAACCATTCATTTATACCAACATCTTTATCTGGTGTTTGCCAAAACCGGAAAGGCATCTTCTTTGAGGATGGTGCTGCAGGCTTTCCAGCTACAAAGAGTTTATAAAGAAGACAACTTTTCCATAGGAGAAATCAGAATGGTCTTTAACATTTAAAGAAATCCAACTACCTCCAACAGGGCAGAAATTTCTGAAGTAATATATAGGTAGTGTAGTGTCAGCGAAGAAGGTTGAGAAAGTAGAGAGAAAAATGAGAATAGAGCTTAAAAAAGTAATCTCTCTAAATTAGACAAAGCTTCCTCCTAGATAATCAATCCCCATTATGTTGATAGATGAAGAGCCATAAAGATCTATCTTAATCATATTTCTAGGGTATTGATTCTATTGTGATTCAACGAGCTATCATTTTATATGTGCCTAAACTTTGTACAAATCAACTTAGTAAAAGAGGCAATGTAATGTGTAAAATGAGTGTTGTTAATTAGCTATGTGAGTTTGTGGTGAGCTCATGAGAACCACATTATATAAGTAATTAGTGAGCTTTGGAAAACCAACAAGTTTGCTAGTGATCTTTAAAACTAGTGAGTTTCTTAGTGAAAAGTATTGGGAGCACTATATTCACGCCCCTAGAGCTAGAATTTAGAAGAGTATTGGGAGCACTAGTGTATTTTCATTATATGAGATATAGTAGAACCCAAAGAACAATGAGTGTGTGCTCTTAGAAGAGTGGATGTAAGGATGGGGTTCCCGAACCACTATAAAAATTATTGTGTATATTGTCTGCTTGATTGCTTTACTTTGCATGTATCTATCACATTATTTTATCTCACATATCATTAAATTTCCTATCTTAAATAAATATAGCTAAGAGAAGTCAAATATGAAAGTGGAGTAGGCACTATAACTGAATAAAGAAATATGAAAATCTCATATGAGCTACATCACTACTTTTGTTTAGCTCATTAATTTTTATTTGGCCATAATTTTATATGCTTAATTCACCCCTCCCCTATTAAGCTATCTATTACATAGGACAATCAATATGATCCAAGCATCTAAGGAAAAATTCAGGGTTAAGGATATGTTTCGCATCATTAGTGTGCTTCAAGTCACTTAAGATGCATTCTCAAATGCTACTGAAGTAAAACAGATAGATGCCCAAGTTTGGATAAAGACACGGCTTCTAAGCATACTTCAAAAGGAAAGAAACTGAGTTTAGACAAAGTGAAGTTAAGTTTCGGACACAAGCAAAGGTTCGCACATTGCAGAACCAATCTCAGACACTGTGAAGATATGTTTGGATGAAGACCTAAGTTCGGACAAAGCAGAAGTATGAAGCCAAGACACTTTAGACTCAATGTTGTTTCAATCAAACCAAACTTATTATTTTGAATAAAGCAAAGATAGCATAATTTTACTCTTTCTGAAATCGTTTCATACAGCCTGAATAACTTATCTCAAATGAACCAAAGCATTATGGATGAAGCCAATTCATCTCAGATGCAAAGGTTACAAGCTGTACCATTTTGATAATTTCAAAAATTATTATTTCATACAGTCTAAAATTATAAATGACTCCAATATCACAAGTTTTAGACAAAGCGCTCTCTTTCTTCCTAGATATGCTCATTCTAGATGATGTAAAACTGCAAAAATATCCCAATGGTCAAAAAATCTTAATGATTCATTTGTATTTAATAAATGTCATCTTCTGCAACTTATAGATTTTGAATCCAACCTTAAAAGGTATAAAGAGAGGTTGTGCTAAGAGTTAGAAAATTTACTATAAGAATTCGAAGAGCATTGATTAAAGTCTTAAAGTTTTCTTCCAACTTCACTATGCAAGTTGACATTTGCATTCAAAGAACATTCATTAAAACAACTATTTGGAGTCTAAAATTCCTGGTGCTTATTGTATTACATTTATTTTCTCTACCTTTTTATTTTTATATAACTAGCTTGTGTAAGATGCATTCTATTGTACATATTCATTTGTTATTTGGGACAGCAAGCAATGGGCTTGCTGAGCGTATAATTTTGTTGGTGAGCTTTGAAAACCAACAGTTGTAAAGTTTGTTGGTGATCTTTGAAAACCAACAGTTGTAGAAGGTCATTGGTGAGCTTATAAAGCTAATAGGTGATTAGTGGAACCTAAGTGCAACAAAAGATGCTGACTAAGAGAGTGGAGTAGGTACTGTGTTAAGGCCAAACCACTATAAAAATACCTATAATTTATGCTATGAGAACTGTTCCATTTTATTTGGCTAAAATTTTTATAAGCTCAATTCACTCCGTGCCCCCCGCCACTCCCCGCCTCTTGTGCTAACCTTTAGAATGGGACCAGTAATTGGTATTAGAGTGGGCTTCAATAGTTACTCTTGATAACCAGATATTTTTAACTACTTGAAGTGATCCCTATGGCCAACGCATTCCAAATATTGCGATTGAAGGATAGTCGACCACCAAACCCCCATTTTTTTATGACACCAATTGCGTGCACTTGCAAATGCGTATGCAAAATTTCTTGATAGCCACTAACTATAAGTTATGGCAAATCATCAAAGATGGCAAAACTGTCACAAACTTAAAAGATAAATATGCTACTAAGGACATTGTACTAGTAGAAAGAGATATCAAGGTTGAAAACAACCTTTACGATGCATCGTCACCATCTGAGTTTGAAAAGATTTCATCATGCAACTCTGTAAAGGAGATTTGGGAAAAACTAGAAGTCACACATGAAGGTACTAACCAGGTCTAGGAGATGAAAATTAATATACTTGTGCAAGAATATGAAGCCTTCCACATGCATGACAATGAGACTACATCAAAAATGTTTGAGAGGTTCCAAAAGATCACCAATTGGTTGAAAGGTCTTGGAGGAAAATATGACAAACCCAAAATGCTAAAAAACAACTTAACATCTTTGCCAAGACAATGGATGGAAAGGTCACAACAATTGAGGAGGCAAAAGACCTAGACAAGATGACCCATGAAGTCCTTATGAAGTAGAAGGCTCCTGAAGAGCCAAAGGGAAAAAGAAACATTGCCTTTAGAATTTAGTCATACAATGAATCTCAAAGCGAAGCTTTAGCAAGTGGAGCTGAAAATGATGATGACATGGCAATGTTGAGCAAAAGATTCAAGGCCATCTTTAAGAAGAAAACTAGGAGCAATTCCAAAAACTTCAAGAGTAAGGACAAGAGAAAGGAAGTCTCCACTTGTAACAACTGTGGCAAGCTTGGCTATATGAGATTCGATAGCCACGAATTAGACAAGAAGCAAAGGGAACAACAAAAGAAATACAACTCTTACAATGAGAAGAGGAATAATAATAAAACTAGCAATAAGAAATTTGAGAAGAAAACGTACACATATGCTGCTTGGGAAGCTCTAGAAAGCGTATTGCATGAAAGCGCCAGTGATAGAGAGAATGAACACAAAGCTCAATTCAACAAGTTGTCACCAACAAAAGGAGATCAAGAATACTACCACACCGGAATCAACTTCATGGCCATCCATGAAGATGAAGTAACTTCTGAACTTGAATCTCAAAATTTTTTAGAAGAATCAGAAAGCTTGTATGTTGATTTCAATATAAGGAGACTAAAATGGAGCCGTTTAAAATGAACCATGAATTCTCCGCATTGAAAGATGAGAATAATTTGCTCAAGAGTAAAATATCTATGATTAGTGAACTTGAGCAAGTCAAGGTAAAGAATAATGCCATGAGAAAGACCTTGGCCTCTAGCTTGTTAAGAATAAAACCTAAGAGAAAGGGGGTCAGCAAAAAAGAAAATAGAATTATAGTTCTAGAAGAGAATAGATGTCACGCCCCACTTTCTGATGCGCAAATTATCATTTTATAGTGGGATTTCACCTAAACTTGCCCACTTTTAGGGTGGGGTGCTCGAGTCCCATTGTGGAACTTGACTGGTTTCTATAGAAAAATGGATAGTGTATTCCCTAAATTATTAAGGTTTAACCTATACAATTATTTATCAAAATTAATGTAGTCGCAATATAAATTCTAAAACACACACACTTAACCACAGCTCAAGATCAGGGTAGAATCATGATGGCAGTAAACCCAATTAACTAATATAGAATTCATCTACAATTATAATTAACTTATTATGACATGTCATTCCATCTATTATACATCAATGGAAATCTATTAAATACAATCAGCTAACTACCAATACAT
>JAYJMB010004282.1:0-13130 GCA_036873735.1 Pouteria campechiana | reverse complement strand
TTCTCCTTCTTGATATTTAATAGTCATTTCTACTGTACTAATTATATATTGTCTTTTTGTATCAAAACTTCTAATTTTATATAATTCTTTTGTAGGTACTTCTAGAGTTTTCCAATTTTCAATACTTGATTCTATGTTATCATATGTTTATTCAGTAGCATTTTGAATTTTTGCCAAAGACATGAATTTAATAATGCTACGCTCTTTATCTTAATCAAAAGGAGAGGGAGAAGAAGATGATCCAAGAAAAAATCTTTTAAAAGCCATATTTATTCTCTGAATTAAGACTGATTACTCTCTTTAAGCCACTATACCCATGCGCCTGTCCTTCGCCAAATCAGGATTTATCAGGCCTTTCTTGAGAAACTTCTCTTGAAATATTTATATGGATTAAATTATTTTTTTTAAAATCTCTTTAACTTAACTCTGATACCATTTGTGACGATAAAATCAAGAATAAATCTTTGCTCTGCTCTTTATTCTTGATGTTATTATCACAAATGTCCTTTGTGACAATAACATCTCACAAATGTCCTTTGTGACAATAACATCAAGAATAATGCAACAAGTTTAATTTGAAAATGAAGTAATGACACTATATAGGATAGAGTTAGGACATATTGGAGAGAACTATTTATTTGATCCAATAAACTGCACAGTTTTGATTGATCTTTTCTCTAAGTTTTGTTAGTAAGTGATCAAAGCTGAAATATTTTAAGGCCAATGTTACCAAAGTGTATCTACCAACCAGTGTGAATTGGTCATAACTATTTAATTAACTGAGTTGAGAAAGGTGTAACTAACTAGAAGTGTGAATATTGTGATGAAATCCTACAAGAAGCTGATTTTATGCTTATTTCTTACAAACATGTAGCACAGGTAAGAAACGATATGCTATTATTGCAGTCAATTTAAAATGAAGAAGAATAATGTAAGAAAGTTCATTAACTAGCATACATCAGCTTTTGCTATTATGTGCAATAATTTCAAGACTCCACATGAAGTTCAAATCCAAGATTCAGATAGACAGCAGAGTTGAAAAAAGAAGTACAAGAAAGAAATAAAGAATAATTTATTTGCAAAAATACAGCAGTACCAACTAATAGAGGCATCAAGTTCTCAAGGGAAATAATTATATTATATGCAGCACCAGAGGCATTATCACTGGTCAGTTAAAATGTTATAATCATCTGAAACTGTGAAAGCTACACATATATGCAGTGATTTATCAAACAAACAGGCATAATTAAATAATGTAACTTGTTCTGTGTGGCAAATGAGAATTACACAATACGAACAACTGATTGGATTGTAAGCTGCTACCAAGAGAGTCAATTCAATGCACCAAGAACATGCTAGTCATGGATAAATGCACCAGACACATTAATACCTTTATAAAATCTTACACTCCTTTACTGTATTCTATCAACTGAAACAGAAAAGAAAGGATATTGACTAGTTGCAAGCATCAAAACAATTACAGAAATTACTTTTATAACATGCCCCTTAAGTCTTAACTAGGGATCAATGTCGCTCTTTTTAAAGCTTGCAAGTACCTTGAAAAGATGCTTCAGATTATAAAAAATAAAAGGTAAGCTCATCAAGTAGTATAATTTAGGAGAAAAATGACAAGTACTTGATAGTAGATGTAAGACCCAACAAAATGGCAAGGATGTAGCCATTAAAATGCCCAGAACCTGAAAACAGTACAAGAGCGCACTATAAATACTTTGACTTTCAGTAGTAATACACCTGCCACAAAAATTTTAGCAGAAATGAATCATCCACCTTGCTGAAGATACCGAATCAAGGCATTCAGCAACAAAGGTCCCATAAAACCTAAAATATCATTCAATGCCTGTGAAACATCAGAGACCTGAGTAATTGATCTGGTTGATGTGAACAGTAGTTTTGAAACATAAGTACAGCATAATATAGTGTTCTTTTTGGGAATAAGAAAATCAAGGATTTGAATGATAAGTGCATTCAGGAATCATGGAAGCAACTGGAAAACAGCCTGATAGTTCCTACTGTTCAACAGATAGCCCTCATCACAGGCTTCAGTAAACATTGCTGCAACTGTGTGAAAATTCGAGGAGTGGGAATGGAAGGGAGAGGAGATTAATGAAGATGTACTCTGACAAGAGAGATCTGCTTGCATTGAAAAGAGAGTTTGTTTGTACAAGAAAGAGTTTTTTTATTTCTTTTTTCATTTTTTTCTTAATTGAAGGAGGAGGAAAGGAGGGATAAAGAAAAAGGAGGGACAAGAGGACTGCTATTTTCTGTTATGTGCAGATTCAATTTGACTCAGGTTGGCCAACCCCTCAACTAAAACCAACACATTTACAAGAGGTTGGGTTAAGCCCAAATTACTCAAACTCACTTTGTTAATTTTTCCAACCAAAACCAATCAAAAATCAGGTTGGTAGTTGGTTTGGGTCCTGTTGAACTTGATCCAATTGCACCCTCGAAAAGCAGGCTGGGGAGAAGAATTTAGGGAAATAGGTGGGTTTCTTCATGATATTATCAAAAGAAAATGTTTGCCTTTGCTAAATTTAAGGAGTCATAAAACATTCATCAAAATCTTAACTCTCTATATGGTACATATTTACAAGCTTTTGTATAGAGAAACTCTAAAGCCAAAGCAGAAAAATGGCCCAAAGTACTCCTGGAACCTGTTGAAAGCATCCGAGTATTAATTTGTAGGCCATAACTTTCTCTGATGGTGTCAAATTTGTGGAGTTGGGCCCTTCTAAAAACTAATTCAATGAACTATCAAATGGAACAATACGATACTAAATAAATATCATTTAGTACTTAAATTAATGTCTAAGGAAAATGATGAAAATTTATTCAATAATTCAAACTCCAATTAGAGCTTAAAAGTATGCAAAATTTATTGACTCCATGACTAATAGGGGTGCAACTTGGGTTGGGTTGCCCCTAACCCGCCGACCCAACCCATAAAATTCCAAGGTTTGGGTTCCAATTTATGAAATTCAGGTTTTTGCTTTTGGGCTGAACCCCAACCCGAATTACTATGCGGGTTGGGATTGGGTTTGCAACAACCCAACCCGAATTAGTGTAGCACTAAGTGTGTATATATATATATATATAAACCCTAACATCTTATGCCCCTCCCCTGCTCGACGATCCCCCTGCCCTCGCTGTTCGCAGTTCACTGCCACTGCTCCTCTGGTCGCCCGCTGCTGGCTGCCCCCTGCACCACGACACATCAAGCAAGCACATTCCCTTCCCGGCCTCCCCTGCTCGACGATCCCCCTGCTTCGTTGTTTGTTGCCACTGCTCCCCCATCTCTTCCAGCCACCTCTAATTGTCGGGCAAAAGCCATTGGAGAAAGTGAGAAACACATTTGGCTTTGCATCCGGCAAAACCCAACTGCCTCCTCCACCTTCCTCCATTCCGACGAAGCCCAAGCTCATTCCTCTCTTCAATCGACATCCCCCCCCCAACGCAAACGCATTCCCCTCCCCTGTTAGGCGATCCCACTACCAACTGCCTCCATCTTCCTCCATATCTGCGAAGCCCAAGCTTGTTCCTCTCTGCAGTGAGTGCAGTCCGCATCCCTTCCCATCTGACAAAGTGTTTATCGGCGAAACCCATTTTCTAGCAACCCATCTCCTTCCCAACCCTTGTTGCTTCTACTACTGCTAGCCTGCTACTCCATTCCGACCATCCCCTACTACTGCCAACGGCCAAATCCCATTTACTACTGCTGCTGGCAAACAAAAACTGCAAAACCCATTTCATTTTCACTTTTCAAGTATTTGTTTAATTTTTAATTTTTAATTGACAGTAATGTAGTTAGTGGAGATATGGTTGATGCTGGAGATTTATGGTGAATGATGTTGATGCTTTTATTGCTGCTATTTGGGGGTGTTGTAGTGGAATTTTTGCATGCTAGAAGTTGTGGTGAATTGTGTTAAAATTTTGATTTAGGGTTTACTGAAAATATGTAAGAAGAAATGCATGAAGTAAATACAGCAAAAATTCTAACTATGGAGTCAAATACAATTGTTTATGCTACTAATAGTTATGCCTCTAAAAGAGATTAAACCTGGGTCAAAAATTTTAACTAGTTAGGACTTATTTTTTGGGTTGTGTACTCCAAATTATGGTTATGGCCCATTTCCTGCATTATCTAGAAGACATGGATGCTTTTTGTTCATCAATACAAGCTAATTGCTGCCAACATTCTTGGCAATATTGCTAATTTCTTGCTTGCAACATAATTCCGTTCATAAATACAGGCTAATTGTTGTCAACATTCTTTGCAATATTGCTAATTTCTTGCTTGTGAAATAATTTTAAGCTGTGATTGCCACTGATATTATTGGTCCTCTAGTTAATTTACTTCGAACTACCGAGTTTGACATCAAGAAAGAGGCTACATGGGCTATCTCAAATGCTATTTCAAACCAAACCTGAGTCATACATGTAAATCTGGTCACTCTGCATGTGTTGTTTGCTTGTGCTTCAGCCATTTTGTCTATAATATACGAATGGTTAGGCTGGCAAAGAGCAAGGTTAGAAAAGAAACTTTTTTCATAACGGATATGTAATCTAACATTCCTTCCTTTACTAACTAATCATTATCTATTTTTTCTTAGCCAGTCTAGTAGAAATTATATATTGTGCATGCACTTTTAGTCCATTTAATGGCAATTGAAAACCATTACAAGTACTGAAAATGTCCCATTTTTAATTTCTTTACATAACCCGAATTCAAAATGAATTCAACCCGAACCAACCTATTGGTTTAGGGTTAGGGTCGAGATTTTAAAATTAGGGTTGGTTTAGGGTTAGGGTTGAGGTTTTAGACCTTGGGTAAGGGTTAGGGTTGACCTCAACCCGATCCCGACTAGCCCAAGTTGTACCCCTAATGACTAGCATAACTGCTGCTAAAAATCCTAATGGCATTAATCAATCAATGATACGATCATGTTAATCATTGGACTGATCAAATCATTAACATGGATCATTTTAACCGTTATATCTACATTCTACCCTAATTTGTGATTAACTAAAATTCGGGCATTCTGCATCCACATCCATAACTCGTTAGAATTTTAAAATCAAAATGGCCTTTTATATTTAAAAAAAGAAAAAGAACGGATGCTGTGAATTGCATGAATCAATCTTTTAGTCAAAGAAAAGGAAAACCATTGAGGTGTTCTCATACATTTTTAGTTAAGTAGGCTTCATTGAATGTAGGATTCAGTCCTAGTGGATTAAGATACATGGTGCAGATATCCTTTTCTCACTAGGTGGAGGAAACCTATTCAAGAAAATCGATTTTGCACCATTTTCTATGCACATACCACCTTAATGCTACCTTCAGTAACAATATAGAAGGTATAGTAATCTAACAAGTAGAAATGACATGCAAGGACAAAACTGACAACTTTAAAGTTCTCCTCTCACTAAAAGAAAACTCCAGATAAAAAAATAGAGTACCTTCAATAAACCTAAGCGCAAATATGGCCAGCCATATGCATAACAAATAGCTCTAAAGAGTGATGGATCAGCGGCATGTTTACTTTCTTCAGCTTTCCAACATCGCAACAATCTACTATGACAGAAGGAAGGATACAGTTCATTAGGTAGTTGAATAAGATCTTCAAAGTCAAGCTGCTTTTTCGCACCAAGATCGATTACTGAATTGATAGATTTGAAGGTTAGAAGATGCCAGAAACTACAAACTGTCATGTCCTGCATTCAATGAGCATGAAAACAACTGTAAGCTGTAGGTTTGTACTGTCCACATCAACAGAGTTAGGCTATTGCAAAATCTACACATGGGTGTTACCTTGTCAGGTTATTGCTTATTTTATAACACATAGAAATAGAGTACCTTTATAGATAGAGTGGAAATTCTTACAATATGAAAATGAAATACAGATATCATAACAATGAAACTTAATCTACACATGGGTATCACCTTGTCAGGTTATTGCTTATTTTATAACACAAAGAAATAGAGTACCTTTATGGATAGAGTAGAAATTCTTACAATATGAAAATGAAATACAGATATCATAACAATGAAACTTCCTCTCTAGCTGAGTTTCTCACTGAGACACATTGCACATGGCAGCCAGCACATGATGGGAATAGCTAAACCATACATCAGATGGGCTTCTGCATAGATGGCTAGACTATTTACCCAACAATTCAACTCATCAGAAGAGCCACATGCATGAAATAACTGCATAAATTCTTTTGATAAGGATTCAGGCTAAATCATAGTTGTTAAAGGCTCGCCTAGGCTCAAGGCTCACCCAGGCTCACCTCTTGCACCTTGAGCTTTACTTGGTGTGCCCGATTGAACTTTTATAAAAAAATATTAAATGAAAAAACTTTCAACATTCAATTAGGACTCTAACTTTTCCAATCTCCCATTTCTTTCTTAACTCAACCAAAGTTGGTTCCCTCCATAGGATTATATTTAATATTTTGAGTAATCTTATTATTTTATTCTTATAAATTACATATACAATTAAATTATTTGATTTTATATAATGTGTGCCTTGCTTCACTTAGGCACGCGGCTTGCCAGTGCACCTTGCACCTAGGCCCCAAGAGCCCTTTGCGCCTTAATGCACCTTATGCCTTTAACAACTATGGGCTAAATGTAACTACATGACCAGCCTGATGAATAGGGTGCACTTACTTTTATATAAGGTCATTAATGTTGTGACTCTAAGAAATTTCGAATGTGCAGTTTATGAATCCTCCATCACAAACTGAAGAAAGGAATACCATTTCATAAAGATAGATCCTGTAGATTAAAAAATATATTGAATTTTTCCAATGCAAAAAACTTGAAAATTCATCCAAAGGCAGTGAATAAAAGGACACCCCAAGCCAAAATAGTGTTTTATTGAAGTGTCAGGGATACAAGACAAAATGGTTGCTTCCATCCAGTTGAATACACCAGTCAATGAATAATAAACTTTAACAGCCCATGTGTAACAAATTATTCCTAAATGCCAGAAGTGCAACAGAGTATAATATCATTAATATCCAAAGGCAAAGATTTCTAGGGCTAAAATGTGCCAATATTATCAAATATTGAAGAAAAAACTTGTTTGACATCTTCTTAAAAAATGAAAATATTCGAAAAACTGAAAATGCAAACAGAAAAAGCAAAGAGACATACAGAATCTTGAGTGTGAGACTCGACATCTTTCTCATGTGAGAGAAGTGGATCTTCTAGAGAACCAAGTTTCCTGTTAGCAAGTAGAAATGTAGAAATAATAAGCATCTGTTCTCTTGTATTCCTTTTCTTATGCTCCTCCATAGCAGCAAAACAAGCATAGAGAGTACTAATTGGGCTTAGTTTAAAAAGACAGGTAAGAATTGTAAGTGTAATTGAGGTTCTCTTTAATCTACCTTAGTTAAGAATGCAAGAAAACCTAAAAGCTTTAACACAGTCAGGTTGGACAGAGACAGTAAAGCCAAGTTGGCAAGGTGATTGGTAGAGCAGACTCACATTCTAATGTATGGTAAAAATCATGCATTTTGGATAGACGACTCACATTCTAATGTATGGTAAAAATCATGCATTTTGGATAGACGAAGTTTTGGGATTCTAGATTGTTCATTTCGAAAGCATTCCTAATGTAAGGTCCTGTGTGATAATCAACAGGTTTTAGGTTTGATGGCAATGGTTGGGTATGCCAAGGTTTGATGGCAATGGTTGGATGTGCTTCACATACTTCTTCTTATCCCAAGTTGTCTTGTTCTTTTTTTTTTCTTTTTTTTCTTTTTTTTTTTTTGTGTGTGTGTGTGTGTTCACATTGGGCAGAAACAGCCTGCATTTGTATGCTATTTAACGTCCCACTGACTGGTAGAGAGAGAATTTCATGTCCTGTGGTTTTCTTTTCTTGCATGTTTTCAGTTGCTGATTGAAAGTCTGGGTAGCAACCCAACTTGCCATCTTATAAACACTAAAAAAGGGTGTACTCAGTGCATGAGGCACCTGCTAATGCAGGGTCTGTGGAGGAAAAGATATACATGCTTAATCCCATTTCCTAAAGAGGCTATTTTCATTGCTTGGCATACTTCTTATAAGCAATGGGAATTATTTTTTTTTTCTCACTAGATGATGTTCAGAATAGAAAGATACAAGCAGATATAATAGAAGCAGTTGTCAACAAGAGGCATAAGTTTTAGATGTAAACAAGACCGTTTTTTACTGTTTCTGGGAGATTAATAAGCAAATGATTATAATGTAAAGGACATATTCAAAGAATGGGAGATGTCAATGTCCCGCTCCACGAAATAGATGGGCCACAGCTTATGCGTTTCAATTTTAGGCCATATTTGGACAGCAGGAGTCCATGAGGAAATATGATACAGTAAGAATATTACCCAATGATTACTCAACCCCGCCCCATAAAAATAAAACAAAGGAATCTCCAATGGGTTCCACCTGACCAATGGCCTTTCAAACACACAGTTCCACACAAACAAGTTTTGTCACCAAAAAGGGGTCAACAAAATCATGGTAAAACAGTGTCTGATTATGACAATTTCCATTTAGTTTGTGTTTTGATAGTGTTAACTGACAGATAAAAAATGGAGGGTCATACCTTATTGGATTGGACGCCCGGAAAATTCTGATGACATTGATAAACACACCAAATGCGATAGTTGCAACAATAGAACAACTCTCTCTGAAACATTTCATTGCCTATCAGACAGTTTACAGTAAACTCATAAGCAGTCCCAAAAGCATTGGCACAAGACAATCTAGATCTGCGTGAGCAACTAGAATAAGCTGAGTGGAGTTTCTCCAGCAAAAACCCACTCAACTATATGATTCAAGTCACATTGGAAGTCTTTAACACAAAGGAAATCAAGCATGCTAATAAATCCTGTAAACCAATTGTTTGAGGGGTAATAACATAGCAAGTCATTCTTATACAGTAGCTAAATGGGTTTTCATCACAGGTAGTCAATTATGTCCAGTGCACAAAGAAGAAGTACCTCCAATGATAAATATGCTGTTTGTAAATGAGGGATCTCCAAACAAGATTTTCCAATCCACCAGAAACAAAGGACCCAGTTGTAAAATATAAGAGGCCAGCATTCACATTTTGAGAATAGCAAAATGGTGATCTGAAATTCAAGAAAATAATGAGGAATTTCAACCAAAACAACATACATGGTTTACAAATTTCATGTATATATGTCAACAAATTCAAGTTGAAAGTTACCCATGACAAAAACTGGGAACATCTAAGAAACCATTCATGATGAATGACAATGTGTTCCTGAAGACACTCCTTTAAAAGCAAGAACATCTCATAAAAGGACAAACATGCTCCAGCAGCTGGTACATAAAGGAATATTAACTTCTCCCATCGGTGCATCCTTGTAGTCTGCAAAAAACATAAATCACCATAATCAAACAACTCTGCTCAGATTGCATCACGTGTGGAACCCCATCTCCTGGCAACATTAACAAAACCTGAACAAAAAATAGAAACTGAAATAAGAACTCTGCATTGCTTGTGCCAATTTTCCCTTTACCAAGCAGCCATGCTCACCTCACTCCACCAACCTCAATCATAGCAAATGGATAAGAATTATTTTTGAAGACTGTCTTGACTGACCCACTTGTGGGCTATTGATCAGATAGTTATGATCATCTAGTCATGATAGTTACGATCATCTAGTCACGAGTCAATGCATTTTCGGGTGGTTCCAAATGAAGTGGGGCCAGCTGTTGACAGTCCAGATTGAATGGACAGCCATGTACTTTACAAATAGCATCTCTATAACTTGCTGTGCCTTGGGATTATTGGGTGATCCCTCCTAAATATTATTCAAGCCAAAAAACATGCGAAGTAGATACCTGATTCTGACAAGCATTCTTGCCTTGCAATCCAAGGGTAAGAACCATAGCTATAGTCACCATATTTGCTCCAAAACCAAATATCGTATGAGAAGGTGGCATTAAGGAAAAAACAAGGCAAGGAAATAAGTTAACTATCCATCTTAAGTATGCAACAAATTTGCCTCAGGAAATCCAGCCAGTCCACAAGTTGGGCTGCCATGAAGATTGCAAGGCACACCACCATGTCCCTGCATTGAGTAATCTAGGTGGTTGTTCATACTTCGATATGATTGGACTAGCTGAGAAGTGGGACAGCCTGTTTTTGGCTTTCTTGAAGCGTAGCTTGGTAGATGTCAAGCTTGAAGCATGCCTGTATTATCCCAACACATAACACTGTGCTAGTACTCATAATTTCAATCTTTTCTTCAGAGCTTGCCCAGTACCATACTGGTAATATGTTCGCTACTATTCCAGATTTGCCTCGTAATTCGCAATCCAAGCAGTTGGGTGGAACTTTGACAGCTTAATAGTCAAACAGGTAGCTCGAATGTGAACAACTGGCGGTGAATGAAGAACACAAGAGTTAGTGACTTGGTTCATGACTATCCTTGCTTTAAGCATTAGGTTTCTGCTATAATCAATTAGCGTAGAGTGAACAGCCAATATAGACCATTACTCGAACAATCTTACTTGCTCGAAATGGCAGATAAACTATCGCTCTGGTATTCAGGAGCTCACATGTCCCCTGTGAATCGATCAGAGCGCGCACACATCACTCTGCTGCGTCAAAAACAACAACGAAAGGCCCACATGTTCTGTAAAATCACTTCTCAAGTGCCTGACAAGTAGTGCGCGACTGGATTGCTTGAAGGTAGTGAATTCTGCAACTAAATTGATTCAATAAATGCCGTGATAATTAGTTCTGTATAGCTTTCAGAGTATCAATAACTCTCCTGCATTCTACATCTTCTAAAACAAATTCAATGCAGAATTCACCGAAACATAAAAAGGATATATATCCTCGAAACACTTGGAGAAGCCATTGCCATCCCAAACCTGTGAAATTAAAGAAATGGTAACTCAAAAACTGTAAAAAAATTCAAAATTACCCAAAAGCCCCTCCAAATTACAAAAGCTTTTGTCAGCTCTTTAATCACGTTCTTCTCTTCTTTGGCCCTTGTTCGCTCGGGCATGAAAAAAATCAGAGAAGCAAACTTACACGGGGAGAATTGGGGCAGATGAAGTTCAGGAATCCCATTTTTTTTCGTTTTCGTACGTCTTTCCTCCCTCTTGCACTGTAGATAAAAAGAGAGTCGGATGGAGTCACAGAGAGACGACCAACGATGAAAGACTCGGAGACACGGACGAATCAGTCGAAAGAAGAATAATAAATAAATAAGAAAAAAAAAAAAAAAGTAAGATTTGGAAAAGCGGGTTAAAAGAAACGAAATGTTCCGATGCTATTGCTCGTTGGTGTCGACAGCAAAGGTTTTCAACTTTTCTGGGCCCCATTAGATGCGCATGACGCTGCAGGATGTTTGGCGTGAATTAAAAAAAATAAATAAATAAAATGCGAAAACAAAGGCTTTATGGGCCCCACTAGATGCGCATGCGACGGGAGTGTATTTTAAAGGAGAGCTCTTTCAATGGTCGATCGCACACAATTCATGCCAGCCGTACGTCTTCGTCTGTTGATTGCTTATTGTTGGATAATGTCTTCTCTTAAAGCTGGCCCACCCGCCTACATCCAAAAACAAATGGTCTAGAGTGCGTTGGATGAGATGAGAAAACGAGAGATGGAACGGAATCCAAACCGTCGGATTTTAGGCTTGCAAATAAACGGCGCACGATTGTTGTAAATACGCTGTGCTGCAACGAGACAGGTGTCTGGCTATCGTGTCGGCGGTAGAAGTTCACGTACAAAGGATGGACCGTTAACTGCAGTTTGCAAGAGAGAGATTCGCTGAAGGGGTGCGCTTTATACGATCTGAAAAAGTAGTGCCATACAAAATGCTAGTGGGCAACCATCCCTTTTTATCTTTATTTTATTTTATTTTTTATTTTTTATTTGTTCCTGGTGGGGATTGGTTGGATAAATGATGAAAAGGGATGAAAATAAAGGAGAAGGTTAAACTAGATTTTTTGTGTTTTATTAGCTTTTATCTCAATCCAAACAGAAAAACGAACTTAAAACATTATTTAGTAAAATAGAAATAATTTAATATTTAAATATATCGAATCACATCAAAATAAGAATTTTAACATAGTATCTATTTTTTCCATCTAGATGAGTTATTAAATTATAGCTTTTTTCCTTTTATAATGCTAATTACATCATACAAATATTTAATGGATACATATATAATATCTATGCCTCAAATTCAAAAAACATATTCAAAATTAATTTTGCTTCATCATGCTGAAAAGCGTGATTCGCGCGTCCCAACGTAAGTGTAAGTGGAACAGCTTTGGAGCGTTGATGCCTTTACATAAATGGCATCAACGCCTCCTCTGACAGAGAGGCGATCAGGCCGGCGCTGGAGTAAGCTGCCAAATCCTCATGGGATGCACTGAAGTGATTCTAGATTTTATGCCCAATGGCCACTTCATATCTATTCCACAGCATCGGATCTTCGCATGTGTTTCGTGTAGGCATGCATGGCGATTGCTTTCCATCAAGCCATGTATTTTCTCGGGCTAGCGAGACAAGCTGCGGTCCACGTCACAGATGCATTCTCCAATGATTTGTCGTGAGAATCGTGCCAAAGCACTCCAGCAACAGCGAGGCTGAGGATGGATGTTGTATAAATAACTTATTATAAAGAAGTTAACAATCCAACTTATTATACAAAAGTTTACCAATTATGTTTTTATTTATTTTATTTATAATCATTACTTTTTATCACATTATATAGTTCTTTTTTTTTCTCTATTCTTTCATATTTCTTTTATTCATCTCTTTTTTGTATATCCTAAGGTTAAGGAGATAAGAGGATAACGATTAATGATATAGATAAGAAAAAAATAAATATTAATCAAAACTTAGAAAATTTTTAAGATTAAGCCGTAAAATGAAAAAAATACTTCCCCATCCAAGAAAAATCTAAGCCGAACTAGGACCTAGATATGTCAAAAACACATCCATTTTACCATGTCTGATCTTTTCAGCAGAGCACGTCCATTTTACCATGTCGAAAATGAAATTTTTCAAGGAAAACCATTCCAACGAAATCCACTCCATGGACTCGATCAAGCCTTAAAA
>JAYJMB010004280.1:0-13133 GCA_036873735.1 Pouteria campechiana | reverse complement strand
GTAAATTAGGGGAGACTTTGTCGGAATTTCCTCTGAATTTACCACTAGTAACGCTCCAGGAAGGAGGGGCGTTACACCAACTCATCTGAATTTTTCAGGTGTGTCTTTGATTAAAAAATTTAGAAGAATATAGGCATACAATAGGATTCATTGTAACCTTGTAATGATGCATCTAAGGAACCAGGTAGGTGTATTTGTGCTTTCAAATAATCTTACAACTTTCAGTGGGTAGCAAATAATGAGCCATTATATGGGTCATGCGCTGGCAAGTTGTTATTCATTTACTGAAGGTTTAGATACACTAATAACATTGTGCACTGTCATATTTGCAATCCACCAGCAAATATAAAAAATGATCTATATACTTTCTTTCACTTACAATTATTTGCTGTGTAAGTAGCATGTTTAATGTGGGTCAACAAATAATTTTAGGCAGGCATTTTTGCTAATCATTATAGGTTCTTTGTTGAAACAGGAGTCCTTTGATATCATTTCTATAGGAGAGAGGAGGGAGGAAAAATTTTATATGGGGTGGATTTCCTGGTCCTGACAAAGAGGTAATGTAAAATTCAGAGCAGTTTAACCTCATTTTTATGTACATTCAACATATGCTTTATAATTTTCAGTTAAATTTGGCTTGTCTGCCATGAATAGTATCTAGGTTATACTTTCCAATGGGGATTTGATTGTCTGTATTGAGGATTTTATTGATTGTTATAGTCAAGACATAAAATGTCAATGACCAAAGTATGATTAATCCCTCTTGTTGATTGAGGGAGTTATCCTAAACCAAAATTGTGGTTGATATAGGTTAACTTGAAATGCAGAGTAATGCAGTTAGGGTTTATTTAGATAGAGTATATTAGAAACATGTAGTAGAGGATGATACAAGTAGTATAGTCTTTTTAATAAAAGGTCAAGAGAAATTATTGAAAATACAAATAATGATGAGAAAAAGTAGGATTGTTATGATAGTTAAAAAGTCACATTAGTCTAAGGAGTTTATTGCTAATACACTCCCTAATGCATCCAAAGGGACCCTTATGGTTTTTTGGTTTTGTGGACAATAATGGTGCTACATTCTTTTGTGATATTGTTGCTTCTGTATTAAGTTGGAATGTTCCATTTAAATATACATACAGATGAGACTTTAATAATTTTTACTTGGATCTGCCCCTCAATATCCATATATCCATATATATATATATATATATTAAATTACACACTTGATGATGTTCCTAATGTCATTGCGGTTTGAAATGGCTAAGAAGCACCTGCAACCCACCATAGGCGGGACAATTGTTGATGCTAGCTGTGGAAGTGGATTACTTTCAAGGATTTTTGCAAAGGGTGGAATTTTTTCACTAGTAGTTGCTCTCGATATTTCAGAAGAGATGCTATGGCAGTGCTATGAATTTATGAAGCAGGAGGGCATGCCAAAGGAGTATTTCTCTACATCAAAATACAAGCCCATTATATTGTAGCTTGTAGATATCTATAGGTTACACCTGGAAGTAACCACCAAACAGGCAATCGGATGGGTTTGGGTTTTTTAGCTGGATGATTTCCTCTGGTCACACAAAAATTTTTCCTGCCTGAAAGAAACACAGCTTGCTGCCCCAAAATTATATGTTGTTCATTTTATATGCCACTTGAATTGTATATGATATTGTATTTTGCTGAAAGATATTAAGCAAAAAGCAATACCCAAGTACTTTCATGCGCACCATTATTGACATTGTCTGTTTAGCAAGGGTTTGAATCTCACTCACTGTAGGTTTCTCAGTCCGCCTCTTTGATAATTACTAATGTGTGTTTACCATGTAATCTTTCAGGAACTTAGTCTTGGTGAGGGCTGATATCTCTCGACTCCCTTTTGTTTCAAGTTCTGTTGATGCTGTGCATGCTGGTGCTGCATTGCATTTTTGGCCTTCTCCATCCTCCGGTATACGTTTTTGTTTTTCTTACTTTTTCCTTTTTAAGTATGTGAAAGCATTTGCAGTTTTGTGCAAGGTATGCCATGAAAGTACCATCGTTGGACCTTAACTACAGCTGCTAGTTCCCTATACAGCTTTATGATCAATGTACCCATAAACCACCCTGCCATTCTATCTACTAAAATATGGGTAAGTGGAACGTGGCATGTGGAGCTTGTTAAGAATTTGGTATTTTGAACTGGGGGCATCTACTATGATATGCTATATGTTGTCAGAATCGTTGACAAGCTTTTGCCAATTCTTGTGAAATAGGATTATTGGGTGGTTTCAAGATTGGGAGATCCTAACCAATCTTTCCCTTTTTTGTACTTTTGGTCATATGCTCTATTTATGATGTTGCTTATTAGTTAAGTGGTTTGGTTCCCAGCATTGTGATACCCAACCGCATGGATATCATTTTGCATCTTAGTGATTGCATGACAGACTAATAATTCATCATAGTCTCTGCAAATTTTCTGATCCACCATAAGTCATGCTTACTTCTGAGTCTTTATGGAGCTTTAATAAACACCATTTTTTCCAGCTTTACCAATTTGTAGTCATTAGATTGATTTATAAACTGGTAACATCATATAAATGCTGTCGAATTGCATTTTCCCTGCCTAAAATAGAGGGAATGGTTTTCTAGGTTGCAGAAATAAGTGGAATATTGAAGCCTGGAGGGGTTTTTGTTGCAACGACCTTCATTCTTGATGGCATTTTTTCCTTTCTTCCATTTACAAGGACACTGCGCCAGGTATGCTGATTTAGATTTAATTTGTGTTTGAACTCTGCCTGTTATGTGCATTGCTTCTACTTGATCTCTTGTGACTGCAAATGCTAATTTATGGGAATCTAAGTTGACTCAAGCCAAGTTGCTTAGCTAAATGAATCACATTCTGATGAAAAAGGTTTGCACGCTGTGTGATCGATTGTGGATGGTGTATAAGATCAAACCTCTACAAATAACCCACCTGGCCTACTGTATATTGTCCTGCATTGTTCATGCCATTGCTTCCATGTGAAGCCATGACCTAGAAGGGATCTGTTCACTTTCAACTGCATGCACTTTAGGTGGGATAGAGTGTTTTCCAACTATCATGCATTAAACAAATATCCCACGTTCAAGGGATCAAAGAATAAAGTTGTATCCTTAAATCTTCAACAGAAAAGTAATTCTTGACTTACCTGTCAAAAAGAGAAGAAAAGGAAGAAACAATTCCAAGCTCTGAATTTGAGTTCAAGCATAAAAGCTTGAATATTATGTCCAATCAGTTGCGTAATTAACATCTTTAGACCTCCGCTTTTGCAACTTGCGGCCTAAATTCTAATGTGTGAAAATGCAATTAAAATCAATCGTTTCTCTAGAAGGTTTTGCCTTCAGCTGACTTCTGATTATTTTCTACCTCCAGAACTTGGCAAAATTTTCTGGTACGCACTTCTATTTATCAGAAAGAGAATTGGAGGATCTGTGCAGGGTATGTGGGCTAGTGGATTTCACTTGTGAGAGAAATGGGCTCTTTGTCTTGACTTCTGCTACAAAACCCAGCTAATAACAAGATGGATGTCACATGCACTCCGAAGTGCTTTGATGTTTGTATCCTTATACATCAGGTTTTCTTGAAGATCTGTTAAGAATATTGTTATGGTGAGAGATTTCTGGTGTTTGGCAAATAAGTGGGAATGGATGCATGTTATGTTATGCATGAAGCACAGGCATGTAAAGTGAAAGTTTTATGAACTGTTTGATGAACGATGGATGATATGAATTATCAAAGCATCTTGAAAGTGAATTAATATGAAAACATGCTTAGTAAGCACAAAGCTCATTGTTTGTTTTTTAAATGTTTTCAGTTGAAAAGTACCCTAAGAAAATGTAGATGATGCTGAAGAGAATAAGCCAAGAATTATGACTTTTGGTGGATTTAAAATTGAGCAATTTGTGATGGAATAAGCATAGAATCATGGCATGTAAAATAGTGATTATGGATGAATAAAAAGTTATTTTTTTCCTGTCTTATTAGTTTCAACCCAAATAATCCTAGGAGTGGGGCATCATAGAGTGGTATTAGAGTAAAGTTGATTCTTTATAAGTGTAATATCCCTAAAATTTATAATTATTTAAATAATAGAGAAGTTTTGACAATGAAACTTATATTAAAGGGGATAGAATGTGATAACCCAAAATGATTATATGGTTATTTAATCTAGTTGGATTTGAAGAATAAGGTTTATATGAAGAAAAATATGTTATAGATAATTTAAATTTAATTCTAAAAATATTTTTATGTGCTTTGGTAAAGCACAATAGTGATTGAATGATTAAAAGAAAATTTATGGATAAAATAATAGTATTTAAAAATTAAATATGAAAATTTATAAAATTTATTTTTCATATTTTATTAATTATATTTTTAATCAAATCCATATATTAAGAGTAAGATAAGTATCTACATTGATATTTAAAGAAAAAAAGACAATAGCATAATCATTTAGGCTAAAATTTTAAAAAATATTTAGTAGTAAATTTTTACTTTCTCGATCGACATAAATGGTGGATATCTTTTATTATTTTTTCAAAGTACTTATTTTCAACTATAAGAAATTAAATGGTTTAGATTTAATAAAAAGAATCTTTTAAGCATCTTGAGATGTTTGTGACGCAAACGGTTTGACAAGTGTAAACCTGAGATGTTCCCCAAATGGTATATTGGGTAATGAGAAAAGAAATGATGGAAAAATTTTCTACCTTTTTTCGTACCTTTTGATATAATTTGATATTTTAATTACCTAACAACTATTCTTTCTTATTTATTATCTATATTTTTAATCATTATTACTTTTTTATACAAAACGCACCTATTTTGTCTTTATTCACTTTTTTTAATTATTATCCCCTATCACATCACATCACATCACTGTCCCTCTTTTCTACAATCTTTTTTCCCCTCACTTTTCTACAATCTTTTTTCCCCACACCTTTTTCCTATTCCGAAATGCACTCTAAAGAAAATACCAAACGGAGATAAGAGTTCCCTCTTAGGGTTCATTAATATGACACATTTAAAAATTAATGGATAACTTCGAATAACATTTGAGTTTTATGGGTAAGACCTACTTGTTTGATGAGGAGATTAAAAGGTTTGTTTTAAATATAATTTTTAAATCTAATTTATTCCACCCAAATGGATTCTTATGCATGCACGAATATTGCTTCACCTAAATGATATAGAAGAAATCAAAAAAACAAAGAAGATAATAGAACTCAAACTTATGGTAACATAATCTTCATTGACCTCAAGTAGGTAAGAATCATTCATTCTTACACCGGGAGATAAACCTGAATTTTCTAAAATAAGTGTTAAGTAACCAATAAAGCTAAACCCCCAACTTGGGCTAAAATCATACCTGCAACCAAATGTCCTATAACTCTGGTGTTCCTTTTTGCGTAGTCTTTCAGGGTTCGCTTATACCTCCTTTTCTTGAGCCACAGCCGCCCATTTTGTTTTGGGCCCACTCCGATCGAGTTGAAAGCATTTTCAATATTTTTCGAGGATAACGATCTGGAAAAGCATTCCTCTGAACCCAAATTGGGTTGGGCAGACCTCCGGATGATGATACTCAAGTATATTAAAGCAAATAAGAAATGCCCACAGCTGGATTTACTGTCTAATGTCTCACCATATGGCTGTGACTGTGACCGAAAAACTGGAAAGCAGAAAAATACAGTTATCGTACTAGTCCAAGATCTCTTGATTTTCAAGAGAAACGATGAGAAAAACTTCATAAGGTGAGATAAACAAAACTTAAATATTAATTAAGATAATAAAAGGAAGTCAATCCAAATACAAACTACAACCCACAAACCCCTATTTATGAGGTCCTATGAAGCAAAATAAACTAGCTTATAAGTGACTAAAAAAAAAACTACACTTGTCCTGCATCAGGCTGACACAATCTGCAAACATGCATTAAGTACAATTAGCAGCAGCAAAATATCTGATTTACATCCCAAAACATTATGACATAATCTATGTTGCAATGAGAACTTACCTCACTAACTACTTGCTGGTTGAAGAAAGCAAGATACTCAGCTGCGGTCATGTTAGCAAGGGTATGAAGAGAGGGCTTTCTCAAGAACTTTGTCAGAAAACTTTTTTCTCAGATTTCGGACACGAGCTAATGCAAAAATCTGCAAGGAAAAATAAGAAAGATCCGAAAGCAATCTACAAAGTAAAGAAACAAGGAAATTTAATTCATCAGCGTTTGAATTTTATTTACCAGGAGCATTAGGCCACAACCTCAAAAGTTTTTAGCATCCTTCCGCCATTTAGAGAATGCGTTATAGAGGCGGGTTAACATTGCAGGACACTTGGCATAACTCCCATCTGATGGATGTCTTCCATGAGATTGAGGTACAAAACTGGCACGCTGTGTCCAGACGAGTTTGGAAACACAAATGAGCCAATAACATACAATAAATATGCTCTAAGTTATTGCTTGAAACTTTCAATAATGTCATCTATGTCTACTGGAACAACTTGAAACAAATCATAGAACTTTGACACAAGCACAGCCCCAGTAGATCTACTGCTGTCATCTTTTTTCATAGTATTAAAACAACAGGTACATCCCATGAGTGCCCGTTCTCATTCATTTACCCCATCTGATATCTTAAAACAACAAGTGCTTCTTCGTAAGTTAAAAAAAAATTAAATTTAACCCTAGATTAGCTGAAAATTCATTTATTTAGAAATAACACTTTTTTAAATTAACAATTTTGCCCTTGGGACAATCTCATCCATTTGTAAGTATAAGTAATCGGTTACCACATCAAAGAAATGGCTAAAAAATGTTGTATGATTCTTTATAATAGGTTTGTGATTGTAATTTTTCTTCTATGAAAAGAAGATAATTAGGATCACATGCTAAGATTACTCTCTTCTTTCATTTATCCTCTTTCATTATCAATAAATTATAGATTCACAGAACTTCAAAGCATTTTGGGCCTCCATCAAGTGTCTTGAGGTTATATATCTGCTTCTTATTTAATTTCCCTAGCCTCATTATCACATCTATATTCTAGAATCTCCAATTAAAATTTCTAGGTTGAAGTAGTAGGTTTTTTTTATTTTTTATTTTTTTTTAACTTTAGCAATGCCCGTGAAATAAGGAAAGAGAAAAAGAGAAAGTGGATCATGACATCTCATTTATTTTCAATCCATTCATGAAACTTTACTTCTTGAAAAATTATCTTAATTAAAAATATTTTCATGTATAAAATTATCTTAATTAAATAGCTGCAAATCGCAAAGCAAATATTTAATTTTTTTATACAAAATTTCAACCCATCCAAGGAGACAAAAAATGGAAAATTAACGTATGTATACATATCTGGTGGAGAGAAATAGCTTGCATAGAGGACTGCGCCATGGTTGAGGATATAAGGGTGCAAATTGGGGCCAGTTGACCCAAACTTGAGTGTGACCCGGACTTTTGTGGTACCAATTCTGGACAACACACTTGGCTAACAGGAGGTTTGGTTAGAAAAACTAACCCAAAATATTAAATAGGGTTCAATTGGTTAAAAAATCGACCCAACCCATTGATAAGTGAATTTTATTCACTTATCTTGCATATTATTCAAGCTTGTTAGATGTTTATGTTGGTTCCCATAAGATGGCTTAACCCAAGAGGGGAGGGGTGAATTGGGTTTATAAAAATTATTTTAATTCCTATAAAATCAATTTTTCTCTTTTCATGCTTGTGTGCTATGCAATATGAGATGAATAATAAAGCACTAAAGTGCACAAATAGTAAAGCAATCAAACACACAAACAATAAGATTTTTATAGTGATTCGGGCACCCTATCCCTATATACACTCTTCCAAGAACACACACACACAAACACACCTTGTATCTTGGGTTCCACTATATACAATAGTAGTAATACAAGTAGTGCTCTCAACACTCTTCTAGATTCCAACTCTAGGGGGTATAAACATAGTGCTCCTAGCACTCTTCTGGATTTTAGCTCCAGGGAGCATAACTAGTGCTCCCAGCACTCTTCTGAATTCTAGCTCCAGGGGGTATAACTAGTGCTCCTAGCACTCTTCTAGATTCCAGCTCTAAGGGGCATAACTAGTGCTCCTAGCACTCTTCTGGATTCCAGCTCTGGGGGCATAACTTTGGTTTCATGAGCTAACCAGAAACTCTATCTTTATAGGTATTTTGTGTACAATGATATGCCTTTGTCTAAGCTGATGAGTACACACAATTAAAGCATAAATAAAATGATAACATAATAAGCACATTACAATAATTTCAAGTTCCCTTGATGTAGTGTTGACGTGGCATTGAAGCTCTTTGATCTTGGCAGCGCTTTGAGTGAAAACACTTGGAGGACTTGAATGAGTTTTCTATTAATTGATTCACCTTTGACACTTAAAACCCTCAAGCTCCTTGATGATCTTTCGAAGGACTTGGTCTTTTAGTAACCCTTTGTAGACACAAGATCTCTTTTGGATATATATGGAAGAAGTAGGCCTTGAATGGATACAGATCATGCAGCCTTCGACACCTGTTCACAAAGAAGGATGCAAAACCAAGGTTGATTTGGTGATTTATGCTGCTACAAGAATTTGATGTGAAAATCCAAGACAATAAGGGAACTGAGAATATAGTAGTCAACCATCTGTCCAGGCTAGAACAACACCCAGAAGCTGAAGAGTCTATACATGAGAAGTTTCCAAATGAGCGACTCTTTCTGTTGAGTAGAAAATGTCCGTGGTTTGCAGACTTTGTGAACTACATTGCATGTGGAACCTTGCCTCCCAATATTTCATGGCAACAAAAGAAGAAATTCCTGCATGATTTCAAGGCTTATCTATGGGATGAGCCTTTACTATTCAAGATATGTGCTGATTAGATTATTCAGAGATGCAGTCCAGAAGAAGAAATGCAAAACATTTTGCAGAGCTGTCATTTATCTCCATATGGAGGCCATCACAGTGCTGATATGATACTTGTAAAAATACTCCAATTAGACTTTTATTGGGCCACTCTTTAAAAATAACAATAGGTTGGTAAAAACTTGTGATAGCTGCCAACGAATGGACATAATTTCAAGAAGGCATGAATTACCACTAACAAATGTCCTTGAAGTGAAAATTTTTGATGTCTAAAGAATTGACTTTATGGGACCATTTTCGATGTCTTTTGGTTATTCATACATTCTGCTTATAGTCGATTATGTTTCTAAGTGGGTGGAAGCAGTAGCGACAACAACCAATGATATGAAGGTGGTGTTGAAGTTTTTGTAGAAGAATATCTTCACAAGGTTCGAGACACTCTAAATATAGTGTGAGACATAAAGTGGCACTCGCCCATCATCCACAAGCTAATGAGCAAGTGGAGGTGTCTAAGTGAGAGATTAAGCAGATTCTGGAGAAAATCATTAGCATCAACCAGAAAGACTGGTCTAGAAAGCTTGATGATGCACTATGGGCCTACAGAACAGCTTTCAAGATGCTAATTATGATGTCTCCATACAAATTGGTCTTTAGGAAGGCATGTTATCTTCCGGTTGAGCTAGAAAATAAAGCATTTTGGGTTGTGAAAAAGTTGAATCTGAATTCTGAAATCTCAAGGAAGCAGAGTCTACTCTAGCTCAATGAATTGGAAGAATTCAAAAATGAAGCTTATGAGAATGCACGGATCTAGAAAGCCTGAACCAAGAAGTAACATGATAAGCTCATTTTATAGAGGGAATTCTGACCAAGCCAACAAGTTCTACTTTTCAACTCTCGGCTCAAATTCTTCCATGGAAAACTAAAGTCTAGGTGGTCTGGACCATTTATTGTAGACAAGGTATTTCCTCATAGAGCAGTGGACTTGAGAACTCAAGCTGGGTGAACATTCCAAGTGAACGAGCAAAGGATCAAGCATTACTTTGAGCATGAGTAGGCAAACCAGAGCGGAGATGTCATCCACTTCAAAGAAGAACAATGAAGAGGAGTACAGTCATGCTGAGACTATAAACCACGCGCTTCTTGGGAGGCAACCCAAGTCTTTTAGGCTTTATTTTCATTCGATTTCCTTGAGTTATTTCAGATTAGTAATTTCCTTTAGCAATTTAGTTTTAACTTCCTTTTTATAGTTACATTAAACTTATGTTGTTTATTTAAGTAATTGCAGTGTTTTGAAGGTTAAGGCATTTCTTTGGAATCCATATTGACCAAGAAGACATCATATTTTCACCCAAGACAACCAATACATGAGAAGAGAGGAATATGGATCACCAAACTCAACCAGCAGGTTGATGCCGCGACACACAATTTTGATGCTGTGGCATCCCAATACATCATAGCAATCATCTTGGAGGCAACGAGTTTGATGTTGTGATAGAAAAAATGATGCTTTGGCATGATGTGGGGTGTGCAATTCAGGAGTACAAACAGAGAACTTGATGTTGCAACATCAAAACAGGATGCCATGGCACCACTTTAAATATGAAGAGCACAAGGGAGGCAACATGGTCGATAGTATGGCATCAAAATAGCATGCTGCAACACCATTGGGAAGAATGGACACTTCATGTAAACAACATGTTTGATGTTGTAGCATCAAAACATGATGCCGCAGCATTCTAGTTCGAATATCAAATTAGCATACAAATAGCGTGGTTGATGCCGCGGCACGGGTCCCTCTCAACTCACACACATGCCACTTTTTCCTTTCAAGTGTTGCAACCCTATTTTATGCCATGACATTAACCCATTCACCCCACTTCATGCTTTCATTTCTTCCCTTTTCCCTCAAAACCCTCAAGCCGATACGCACCCTCTTTCATCCCTTTCAACTCCTTCCATCAAAACCTAGCTTCTCCTTTCCTCCCTTTTCCCTTAAAACCCTCAATCCTCAATCCGTCACCACTCCAAACCACCTCTCATTTTCTATCGGAGCTCGACTCACCACATCCTCTCTATTACAACGATAGTCTCTCCATCTTGCAAGGTTACGAAAGCTAAGGGCTTCAAGTAAGTACCTTGTCAACTACCTGTGACTTAAGAAATTTGATTTCTCACTTATTTGCTTGCAAAAAGAAAGAAGAATTTGGCTCTTTGGTGATTGGTGGAGGAGGGAAGCTTGTGCATTTAGGATGTTTGATGAAAATTTCATGAAAAGTATAGGCTCTTATAGGAGATAATTTTCATAGCTGAAGTGTAGAGTGTTTGTGCTAGAAGAAACCGAGGGGGAGTGCATTGTGAATTGGGGAAGAAAGTGTTGTTTGTGACCAAGCTTATTGCTGCATCTAAAGTGTTCGGCAAAAGTCCTCAACCAAAAGGGACCTTTTTGTGTGTGAATGTGGGAGACATTTCTATATTCCAGGGCCTTGCTCATTTTTCCAAAAGGAAATCAGGGGTGGAATGGTCATGTAATGTCTTTGGAATGGTGATTGTTCATGTTACTTGTGATCAAGCCAACCCACATTGCTTGAGTGGTGGTTATTCATATTGAGCTACTGCCATTGTACTAGCACCATGCCTCCAAAAGGAAAGAAAGCCATGTTTGTAGGTCCATCCAAAAGAAATAGAAGTGCCGAATCAGGACCCCCCAATCAAAATAACTTTTGTAAGTCCAGAAGCTGAGGATGGATACAAAATTTCCATAGTATATAAGAAATTTATAAAAGAGAGGGGTCTTGATAATCTTATGAGAAGTGTTCATGTCGTGATTGAACAGAGACAATGAGGTGGATTTTTCAAGCAACCAAGCACCGCTCTTATTCCCGTTGTGAGAGAATTTTATGCTAATGGAAAGGAGCATCAAAATTGCAACGCATTAGTATGGGGCAAATGGGTTCCATTTGATCGAACCACCATCAATCATAGATATCAATTGCCCAATATACCTGATCATGACTATTCAAGGCTCAAAGAATAGGGACCAAATTATGAAGAGATACTCAAGTTTCTTATAGAACAAGGCACTAAATGGGAAAAAAATCTAAAAATGGAGTACTCAGTTTTCCACAATCTAGATTACACATCAATGGAAAGATTTGGCACTATTTCATTTTTGCTAAGCTGATGCCTTCTAACCATGTTTCCGGAGTTTCAAAAGACAGAGCAGTGTTCAACTATGCCATACAAAGTTGATTATCTATTGATGTGGGAAAAATCATTGAAGCATCAATACTACACATATCAATAGATACTCCAAGCGGATTTGGTCACCCTTCATTGATTTATGACCTATGCTTACAAGTAGGAGTGGCTATCAGCCCATCTACGGAACTTCAACACCCCAAACCGCCCATTACCCCAGATGTTATTAGGAGAAAGAATAGAGGCAACCATCATATATCAAGCCCCAGCATAAGCACTACACGACAGGGAGCTTGCCCATAATCTATTGACTTTGCGATTGCCACTTCTAGTTTACATGATGCAGTTCAATAGATTACTAGGAAAATTGATTAGATGGCTGCCAGACATGATTATTAGTACAATCATGTGATGTAGTGCCACTTTGTGTTGGCCTCAGAGATGCCCACTCGATTGGGAAATTCAATTCAACTTTATCCACCTCCAGTTTTTCTTTCCTACCCACCAGATGGCGACGGACATACAAGCGAAGTAGAAGAAGTAGGTGATGATGAATCTAAAGGTGAAACTGAAGTAGATACTGAAGAAGAAGATGATATTGAGAGTGATGATTGAGTTCATTTAGGGAAGTCTTTGTTCCTTATGTTTTCTTACATTAAGGATAATGTTTTGCTTTAAGTTTGGGGGAGATGTTGTTGTGGTTGTGTTTTAATCATGTGTTTGGCTGTAGTCATGTTTGATTGTTTAGGGCTTTGTTTAGTTTTTTTATTATGATTATGTTTAGTGTGTTTGTTTATCTAGTTCATATGTATTGTTCAGTATTTCTGTCTAGTGTTTTATTCATTTTATGAGTTTTGAACATTGATCAAGATCATAGTAGAGAACCCATGATATGTAAAAGATATATAACAATGGTGATGAGAATGCAAAATGTCATATTTTATTCTCCTAATACTTCATCTTTTGCACGCATTTGATTCCTAAATATACTCATTATTCTCATATTTTGATTTAGGAGTCAATTGGAGTGGTTGAGCACAAAAAGGT
>JAYJMB010004279.1:0-13133 GCA_036873735.1 Pouteria campechiana | reverse complement strand
GTCGACAAAGAAAGAAGTTGAAAGAAATCTTTTCAACATATCCTGCTATTGGGTTGCTAAATGTTGCTGTAAGTTGATACTGATATTTGATTCTTCATAATTCGTCTTTTGAAATTTATTCTCTGTTTGGCGATAAATATGAGGGAAGGAAAAGGTGATGAAAGTGTAAAATTTGGAAAAGTAAAGGAAAGAGAGGAAATAATGTCATAGGATAGAGATAATGGTTGGAATTAAAGTGAATAACAACAAAATAGTTTTTGGTTGAAAAAAATTGGAGGCAATGATTGGAAATATTAGTAATGATGAGGAAAAAATGGTAATTTTAGTTTAGGCATATATTACATCAATTAAAATAAGGTGGGAAAAGCAGTAGGGATTGCCTCCCCTTTTCCTTATTATCAAACTGGGCTTGAATGGATGAATGGGGCTTGCATGCCTATGATATAACTTAAAGAGTGCTGCTAAAATTGTTATATGAAGGATCGTGTTTCAAACAGTAGATGTAGTGCCATGTGTTGTGGCTTGTGATTACATAAATAAATTGACTGTTTTTTATCTTATTAATGATTACATAAATAACTCGACTGTTTTTATCTTATTAATGATTACAAAAATAACTTGACTGTTTTTATCTCATTAACATCAAGAATTTTCAAAAATTTCTTTGGTTTTCTTTTCTTCTATTTCTATTTTTGTGGCCCAAGTTTAATTTACTTTCCGAAGCTCATAGAAAATGTCAAGGGACATATGCCACTGGTATTTATTTAAGCATGTTCATCTATCGTAGTTGCTACTTTTTATCTTTCTATGGATTTCCTTCTGACTGTGTATGGGAATTGTTATGAGTGATATGCATTCAATGGAGGTTTATTTAATTGCAGGTGAATTCTATTAAACGTGGGATGTGGGACAGCCTCTATGACACCTTTGGAGCAATTGGTGAATCCGGGTTTGTTAGCCCAGCCTCTGCAAAGTATACTGAGATGATAGATATCGGGCCTTCATGTTCAAGGGATGCAGTGCAAAAAGTGCAAAACAGTAAGGAGCACATCAACAAACTTGGATTCAGTAAGTCATGTTTTCTTTGTAGGTTATATGCCCTGTGCATTAGTGTATTGGCTAGTTGTTAAAAACTTCTATTTCCACATGCAACTGTGCCTTTCTCTTTATTTTGTTTTCTATTTGATGGTATGTGAAGCTTCAACCAACATAATTCTAAACCCAGTTGAATCTATGAGTTTAATCTCTTTGCAATTGGAACTTGTAATTGCCAACATTGCTTCTCAATTGAGTATTGATTTATGCACATCCAGCTTCATACTACATTACCTTGTTATGTTGTAGCACTCTGTAGCCAGACCCTTCCACAATCCAGTAACTTTACCTTGGCCTGCTTCACGTGCATTCAGTTTATCCAGTTTGCTCTTAAGAGTTTTTTCATTTTCTTGACTTGAGTCAAGCACATGTTATTGTTATCTTATTATTATTTCTTCCTATTCTTTTGTGATCCAACATCTTTTGCATCCTGCATATCTTACTTTGATCTTCTTTTGTGGTAAATTCTGGATTCATTATTGTTGATGATGATAGATATGCATTTGAGGTTCATGATGTCATTCCTAGAGATCAAAAAGCTTCCCCTACAGGATTATCTTTATCTTTTGCAAAGAACTATAGTGATTATGCACATGCAAATGCACTTTGGAAATGCATCTCAGAGGTCCAACTCCAACATATTTTAGCTTACTTATAGATTTGTCATTTATCTGCATCTTTATGTTAAATTGTTACTTAATGAATTTTGCAGATGTTACTGTTGAGGATATTATGGAGAAAATTGCTTCATTTTTCGAGCTTGACCCTGTTGCTCCAGAAAGTGGAAAACTACTGCTCAAAAAACACTTGATATCTTTCAGAAAATTCCATGATTGTGAGGTGTCGATAATGCAGCAGTTTTCTGTAAAGAAATTTGTTGATTTAGGTCACGGTGATTTTCTTGAATTCATGGACAAACATGTTTGCTTGCCTCCAGATGAATTGTGCAAAGATTTGAATGTAAATGTGGTGGTTTCTATGCTTGAGCGCCAGCTGCTATTACTATTGTCTCAAGCTGCTGGTGAGTTGCTGGACGATGTTGTCATTACACAGCAACAAATCCATGATCTTCTCACAAAACAATTCCCTCTAATCAGCCTTCAGATAGCTAGAAATAAGCAGGAAGATTATTCAGGTCTTATTAAGAATCAGAAAATCATTTATACTTCAAGTTGTGTTTTGTTTTCTAGTGCATTGTTGGGCAGATGCACTGTAGTAGACACGTCAGTTTGCAAGGAAAAAACTGCATTGGAAATTGCTGGGATGATGATGACTAGTTCTGGAGTCCTTGGAGCTGTTTCTGGAAAAGATGCGCTTGCATGCTTGCTTAAAGCACCAATGCTGTCAGATTTACTGTCTTGGTCACATTGGGACCTTATATTTGCTCCATCTCTTGGTCCACTTTTGGAATGGTTACTAAATGAAGTTCATATGAAAGAGTTGTTATGTGTGGCAACAAGAGATGGGAAATTGATCCGAATCGATCACTCAGTGACAGTCGATGACTTTCTGGAAGCTTCACTTCAAGGATCTGCATTCCAAACAGCATTGAAATTGTTATCATTATTGTCTTTGTATGGAGGGGCTGGCCATGTTCCCATATCATTACTAAAATGTTATGCTCATCGAGGAATTGAGGTCATCATAAAAAATTCATTGAGTAGTGGCAGTGTAAAAAATAATGGCAGATCTTTAATGCATGGAAGACAGATAATGTTTGGTAATGATTATAGTGGGAACCCTTCTCTGGTTGATCCTTTGGGTGATGCTGCAGGTATTAGGGAGAAGAATGATCCAGTTGAAAATCTGTCCCAAATGAATAAAGCAATTTCTGTGGCAGCAAAGTTTGTTCTTGACTGTCTTGTTTATCTACCTTCAGAATTCCGCAGTTTTGCAGCAGGCATATTGCTTGCAGGGTTGCAGGACTTCACCAAAGATGCTTCTGCTGTCATTTTGCATGAATGCAATCAAAATGATGACCGGTTTATGCTTCATGAAATTGGTTTCTCTCTTGGTATATTGGAGTGGATTGAAGATTATCGTGGATTTACTTCTGCAACAGATATCAGGTTATATGAATCTGCTGAGACACTAAGCCAGACATCTGAAATGTCTAGCCCAGCCTTTAGCCCTATGGCAGAGCGTGCATCAATGACATCTGCATGTGTCTCAACCGCAGATGGTAAAGAATCCACTGTTGAAACAAATGCTAACTTTTTAAATGGGCACTGTGAAGCATTTACTAAAATTGATGAAGGTGAGGCCCTTAATCAGGTATTAAATGAGAATTCTTCTTCCTGTAATGGTTCTGCTCTGCATCTCTCTGAAGCTGATAAAGAGAAAGATGCTGCCATCATCATTGAATCAATCAGACGTGATGAGTTTGGTCTGGATCCTAATCTGATGCTTGCTGAGAGCAACTTGTTGAAAAAGCAACATGCTCGCCTTGGGAGAGCACTTCATTGTCTTTCTCAGGAGTTGTATTCCCAGGATTCACATTTTCTACTTGAGCTGGTAAGTGGCTATAAAATGATTCTCAGCTCTAGACTGATTGACCATTGCAGTTTTGTTGTTATTCAAATTGCTAGGCCACTGAAATGTATTTGGTAAGGTTAGTGACCTTGTTTAATCTTAAAAATAGTTGAAAGAAAATATTCCATATTTAGTATTGCATGTGGATTCTCAGAATGCCCCTTTCGTTTCCCACATAGGTAGGAAACAGCTTACGATGATGATATAGATCTCATACATTGTACTTGATTCAAAGCACTCTTCCAATAGTCAACTAGATGAAAGATTCCATGAAGAAAGGGGGTACTATATATATATTTTTTTATTTATTTTTGTCAGGTTTCAGTTGGTTGTTGGCTCAATTCGAAACAGACACAATTTGAAACTTGCGTTGGGTGTAACCTGATTTACCATTTTACCCAACTCAGGTGAAACTCACCCAATTTTCACCCCTAGATTGGACTATTTATTTGTTAAATGCACTTTTTCATAACAAAATACACTACATTCATCTGTTTAATTGCATTAACTGTGCTCTCCTGCAAGTCTGGATTTCTTGCTTAACATGATTAAGATTGTAATTTGAGGGAACAGCTCTCATTTGTCTGCTTGAAAGGAGTCACTGACACCAGATTGCTTGGTCCAGTCCATAGTCCATACAGTCTCCTTGAAAGGAGGTATGTGATACATGAAACCTACGTCTCTGCAAACAAGGCTCATGCTTGTCATCAGAGTACCATGGTATTGAGGGCTTGTTTGATCTAGTTGGAGTTTATTGGCTGATGGTTGATAAGTAGCTGAAGTGAAGCAAGCAGAAACTGTTTGATACAACAGAAGCAAATTGCATAAAACCATGAAGCTGTGTTTGATGTATTTGAAGTTAAAATGTTGAAATGATGGACAAAAGACTGAATTGCCCCTCAGATGTCATAAGCTAAAATACATAGTGTTATTTAAGACAACATGATTGAAATTTTGGACAAATTGGAGTAAACAATTATGACAAATGATAATTTTAAATATAAATATAAAGAGATAATAAAGGATTAATTTTAAACTCATTATTAAAAATTAATTGAAGTATTTAACAATCTTTAGCTAGTTAATGATCTTGCATTATGTGCAAATCATTATCCAACCTAGGGAGATCAATGACAAGCATTAATTATCATGTATTTCTTTTGGTGGTGCCCATGAAAAATTATTTTCATTTAATCTTCAATATCTATATGAAGAATTGGTGAGCATTTAGTGATCAGCATACATTTGAACATTGACCGTTTAAAGGAATTATGCAATATGATAATTTACTTATTCAAGGGAGTAGTTAACCTTAGAAGAGTATTTCAATCATTAACTGATATTCCAATCTTACATGAACGATAAGAGGGTTTGTGGGATGGATTGCGGGGGGCGAGAGAAAATAGAAAAACATATTAGGTCTAGGTATTTTAGTAATTATATAATATTTACAGGGATAATTTCAGAATTTTAAAAATTGATAAGCCAAAAGGCAGCCTAGTGGCTACTTACAGCTTATCTATCAAAACAAGCTTATAAGCCCCTTCGTAAGCTCCCTCAAACATAACTTATTTTCGAGGGCAGCTTATTTTAAGCAAATAAGCCATATGCCCCAAAATAGGCCAAATAAAAAAGGCACTGAAATCTATTCTTGTATTTAAATCAACTTATACTGTGAGGCTTTCAAATCCCTGCTTATGAATTTCTGCCTGATCTTTTGGCCTTTAAGGCAGTGTTCTTTTCCTTTTCAATAATTTGGTTGATCATGCATGATTGAAAAGCATATCTTCTGCCTTTTCAGCTATGAAGTGGGTATTAATTATTGCTTTATATGCTGGGGGCCAGGGCATTACTTGTAGTGATCACCAGCTTGATATGATACATGCTACTACTTGCCATGTTGTTTCAGGTTCAAAATGCTGATGATAATCTCTATCCAGAAAATGTGGAGCCCACTTTGGTTTTCATTCTTCAAGCTACTGGCATTGTTGTGTTAAATAATGAGAAAGGATTTTTAGCTCAAAACATACGAGCACTTTGTGATGTTGGAAATTCAACAAAGAAAGGTTCAGGTGCTGGATACATTGGGCAGAAAGGCATTGGTTTCAAATCTGTATTTCGGGTATGTTTGGAGGAATCTCAATAACAGTATTCTCTCTTTATTAAGATGAAAATTTTGTTGGATCATTCAATCGACTGTCTGTTTGCTTATTTTCAATTCATATTGAAGGTATATTTGTTTCCCTTTAGTCACTTGGAATGGCTGTGAATTCAGGATCAGATGTGCAATTTTACTTTTGCAGTAAATTTTAAAAACGTGCAACAAGTGCTATAAATTGTACTGCTTCACAATTTCTCAGTATTGCGGTTGCCACTATTAGTTTGATAGCTCGTCATTATGGTTTTGGTGGTTTTTTCCTTGCAATTTTGTCTCCTGTTGCAGCTCTTCCCCCAACTTGATACAAAAAGTCAGACAGTTGACTACTTAATACTGCACTTTTTTTCTTTGCAATTTGGGATTATTGTTTTATGATTTTACCAAAGCATTTTTTCCATAGTTGGAGTGGGTTTGCTTGATTGGATAATTTTTTGTTTTTAAACAAGATTCGACTTAGAATCACTATGCAAATTTCTTTTATCCAGTAAATCTTCCTAAAGTTGCTATATGATTGTTTTGAGGGCGAAGGTTGCCTTCTTTTAATTCTATATTGTTTGAAAAGTGGGGTTAAAGTTTTCAGTCCTTATCTATATATTGCATGGTTGATGATGATCTAATCACATTGTTATTAGGCGTTCATGAAATTGTCTTTTTCTGCAGGTAACTGATGCTCCGGAGATACATTCAAATGGGTTTCATGTGAAATTTGATGCAAGTGAGGGTCAGATTGGTTTTGTTTTGCCAACCTTGGTCTCTCCTTGTGATATCAACTTATTTGCACGACAAATATCTGGTGAAGGAGATCCAAGTGATAAGACCAATTGGAACACTTGCATTGTTCTTCCCTTCAGGGAAAAACTTAAAGAAGGGACTGGTATGAGCTCCATCATATCTATGTTTTCTGATCTCCATCCATCCTTGTTACTATTTCTTCATCGTCTTCAATGCATAAAGTTCAGGAACATGTTCAATAATTCACTGGTTGTTATGAGAAGAGAGACTGTAGGAGATGGTATCATTAAGGTTTCTCATGGCAAAGAGAAAATGAGCTGGTTGGTATCTAGTCAAAAGTTGCGAGCTAGCACTATTCGTCCTGATGTAAAAAGTACAGAGATTTCTGTGGCATTCACATTGCAAGAGTCTAATGATGGAGAGTACAGGCCTCATCTGGAGCAGCAGCCTGTTTTTGCTTTCCTTCCTTTAAGAACTTATGGTTTGAAATTTATTCTCCAGGGTGATTTTGTTCTCCCATCATCTAGAGAAGAAGTTGATGGAGATAGTGCCTGGAACCAGTGGTTGTTGTCAGAGTTCCCTGCTTTATATGTTAATGCAGAGAAATCATTTTGTGCCCTCTCCTGCTTCCAGGACAGTCCTGGAAAGGCTGTGACAGCTTACATGAGTTTTGTTCCTCTTGTTGGTGAAGTTCATGGATTTTTTTCTCACCTTCCCCACATGATTATTTCTAAGTTACGCGTGTCAAATTGTTTGCTTCTTGATGGTGAAAATGAGGACTGGGTTCCTCCATGCCGGGTTCTAAGAGGTTGGGATAAGCAAGCTCATGGTCTTTTATCAGAAAGTCTACTTCACCAGCATCTAGGACTTGGTTATTTGCATAAGGACATCTTATTGTCTGATCCATTAGCCAAGGCTCTGGGTGTTCAGGAGTATGGACCGAAAATCTTGACTGACATTATATCATCTGTATGTAGCATCCACAATGGTATTGAGTCATTGGGCCTGGATTGGTTATCCAACTGGTTCTGTGCTCTTTATGCTACATTGTTGGTTAACCCGTTGAGGCAGCATACTCTAAATCCTGGGATGGAATGTGATGTTATCAAGGGTCTTAGCAAGATTCCATTTATTCCACTTGCTGATGGTTCATATGGATCACTGGCTGAAGGTCACATTTGGTTACCATGTGATGCTGTTGGGTCTGGGTTAGAAGGTGAACAGAGTCCAAAAGACTTTCCAAATCTTTATGCCAAACTTCGGATGGTGAATCCTGTTCTTCTCTCTGTTGACAATGCAAATACTTATGGTAGGGAAGATTCAAGAGTTAACACTCTTGTACGAATGCTTCATAAAATTGGTGTCCAACAATTATCTCCACATGAGGTTATTAAAAACCACATCTTGCCAGCCATAGCTGATAATAAATTTACGATTGATGACAGATACTTGATGGCAGAATACCTGTCTTTTGCAGTGCTCCACCTCCAGTCTTCTTGCCCAAGTTGTCATATTGAAAGGATGGAATTAGTCTCTGAGTTGCAGCAGAAAGTAGTTGTTTTGACTAACAGTGGCTACAAGCACCCCTTTAAGGATTCAATACACTTCAGCAAGGAGTTTGGGAACCCAGTTGATGTAACTAGGTTGCTTGGTGGTGAGGATGCTGAATGGCATGAGTTAGATTCCATCTATTTGAAGTATCCAAGTGTCCCTTCATTATCAGTTGGACTAAAAAAGTGGAGGGAGTTTTTCCAGGGATTAGGTGTTACTGATTTTGTGCGGGTCATTCATGTTGAGAAGAAAGTGACTGATGTTTCTCATGCATTTTACAAGAACATGATTTTGGATGGGGATATTAATTCAGCAGGAATAGTCGTCGATGACTGGGAATCACCTGAGTTAGTCCAGTTGCTGTCCAAGTTGTCCTCAAAAGAAAACCGGGAGAGGTGTAAATACCTTTTAGAAGTTCTAGATAAAATGTGGGATGACCATTTCAGTGAAAAAGTGACAAGCTATTGTGCTTTCAGATTCACTGAGGATAGGAAACCCTTTGGATCTTCATTCATGAATAGCATCCGTAACTTCAAGTGGATAGCATCTAGTATGGATGAAGAACTTCACCATCCTAAAGATCTCTTTTGTGATTGTGAGGCAGTGAGATCTATCATGGGAGATTTTGCTCCATATGCTGTTCCACAGGTTTGTCATCCCCTTGAGACTCAAACAGTAATGCATATGTCAAGCTTTGCTTATTTCCTTTTCAAGCTATTGTTTAGCCTTGAAGACTCCCTACATCATGGTTTTCTTCATGGCAGCATCAATTAATTATTCTAAATCTTTTCACTTGATCTTTCAGATGCAGATATCAAGAATTTATATGATGCTGTTATGCAATCTTCAATGAGCATTTTTCTTTTGTTCTTTTTTCCCCTTTTTTCCAAATAATGTGCCTGATAATTGCAAATAATTTTTTTTTTTCATTTTTGTTCTTCCAGGTGAGAAGTGAAATGTTTATGAGAGATATTGGATTCAAGACACAAGTCGTCATTGATGATGCATTGAAAGTACTTCAGTATTGGAGAACATGCATTTCTCCTGTCCGTGCAAGGTATGATTTGTGCTTGGTGTGTGCGTGTGTGGAAGTCATCATAGACAATGCACTAACAGTACTTCAGTACTGGAGAACATACATCTCTACGCAGGTGCTTGTTTGAGGAGACTCAACTCATGATTGACAATGTGCGTAAGGAGACACAAATCATCATTGATGATTCACTGACAGTACTTCAGTACTGGAAAACATGCATCCTCCTGTCCATGGGTGTGATTCACTTTTCATTAGTTGATGGCCCTTTCTTGAGAGGAGTGGGGAACATGCATGTGTGTGTTTGTGAGGAGTTGAGACACAAGTCTTCATTGATGATGCACTGACAATACTGAAGTACTGGGGAACATGCATCCCCCACCTTTGGCTGTGATTCCCTTTTCATTAGTCAATGGTGCTTTTACGCATTGTGTGTATGTAACACCCTTTTAGTTTGTGTTTGCGTCTGTTCTTTTTATTGGTCAATGGCTTTTCAATGGGCCACAATATGAATTTAAAACTTTGCCATCTGCTCAGCCAGCTTGGCATGACATGACTTTACCATTTTCTGATCTCTGATCAATGAAAACCCTAAACCCTTGAATCTTGCATTTCCTCTATAATGCAGAGAATTTGTTGGATGTATATTCTCTTCCATTGTCAGATGCATGCATCTTAACTTCTTACCAATTTCTCTTTTGATCTGCTCACACAATTCTTTAAATTTCCTTAAAATTTCAATTTTTTGTTTTAGAAAGTAAACCCATACACATGCCTTGAGAAATCATAGTTGTCAGATTGGAAGATTTTCTTTCATATGAATTAAAGTCACTTATCTGGATGTATTGTGTTTCAAATGATTACCAAACCAATAGTTCAAAATCACTGTTGTTAAAATTCTGTCATTGCCTTTTTTGTTTTTTTAGAGCTTAGTCAATGCCTTATGATACAGACTATCATACCATCAAATTCCAATGCTTAAATGTTTAACAATCATATAAGTTATGCAATGTGTCAGGTAGCCATCTCAGTTCTTGATATTGTCACTGGGGCAATGACATCTGAACATCCTTCTCATATTTTGGTTGTCGCATCCTGGAGTAATGATATATATTGTGAGAATGGAGCATATGCTACATAATATGTTGTTTAGTTGTTAAAATTAAAATTTTCCCTTTATTCCAGCATTTCACAGATGTCCAAATTTTACACCTTCATATGGGATGGAATGGCTTCTTCAAGAGGGAAAATTATGGAGGAGTTAAAATCAGGACCCTCTATATTTGTGCCTTTTATCAATAGGTCAAGGCGTGAAGATGTTGCATCTGGTATATTTTTCTCTCCTGATGAAGTTTATTGGCATGATCCATCTGGTTGTGTTGATCAAATGAAGGAGCTGGTCCGGCAATGTTCCTTTACAAATGAGAGTAGTTGTCACTCAATCAAAATGCTAGCTGATTTTTATCCAAATCTTCATGATTTCTTTGTCAACGAGTGTGGAATAAGTAAGGTTCCTCCTTTCCACAGCTATCTTCAAATCTTACTGCAGCTCTCAAGAATCACATTGCCGTCACAGGCAGCTAAAGTTGTAAGTATTCATATGCCATTTAACAATTCAAGCTTCATGTTTCTTATGGTTTTAGAACTTTCTGCTATGGTGTATTTCTTTGCATGCTGGTGTATACTGACACCTTCACTTCCTATTCTCTGTCTTGTCAGGTTTTTAGGGTTCTTCTGAAGTGGGCTGATGATCTTAAATCTGGTTTAGTAGATTCTCAAGAAATTGCTTCATTGAAGGAATGTCTTTTTAAATTAGATAGTAAAGTTCTTCCAACTGTTCAGGATAGATGGGTTTCCCTCCACTCTAGCTTTGGGCTTGTTTGTTGGTGTGATGACCTGGAGTTGAGAAAACAATTTAAGCATTCCAGTAATATAGACTTTCTGTATTTTGGAGAAACTAACAGTGAAGAAGGTGAAATGCTTTCTGCAAAACTTGCTATGCTGATGCAGGCACTTGGAGTTCCTGCTCTTTCAGAGGTATTCTTTATCCAGAAAAAAAGCATCTGCGAGTTATATATGGAAAGTTAGCTATTGTATTATGGTGCTTTCCTTCTCATGTATCTTTTTGCATGCAGGTTGTATCCCGTGAAGCAATATTTTATGGCACTGAAGACTGTAGAGTGAAAGCTTCTCTGGTGAATTGGGTTCTTCCTTATGCACAGCGCTATCTTTATAAACAGCATTCTGATATATATTTCAGTCTAAAGCAGCTTGAATTTGCAAACCTTATTAAGCTACAAGTTGCAGTTGTTGAAAAATTATTTTACAAGCATGCTATAAAAGGTTGTGATACTGCTTCCAAGAAGCGGTATGAGTGCAGCTGCCTTATGCAGGTCCCCTCTCTCTCTCTCTAGATGTCTGCCTGTATTTTTCTTTCTTCCAGTCCATCTGTTTACTGCTGAACTTCCAGGTCTATTTGGCCACAGAAGTTCAGGCCTGTCATGGACGTTATCTTATTCTAGAGAAGTCTCATCTCAATACAAAACCCATGCCTCTTTTTGTCAGTTCAGGCGCTTCAGTCATGACGAGTGGGACAGTTGAGACACTTTATGCATTTGAATAAAAATGACAGCTTCTTGTCTGTTTATTTTGGAAACTAGTGTGGATATTCTGAAGGAATTAAAAAATTTTCTTTTTATTTGAAAATTGCTTGTTAAATTTCATTTCAGGGAAACACTTTGTATGTCACTAGGTTGGCAGATTCTCATTCGATTTTCTTGGAGCTTTCTCGCCTTTTCTTCAAGGGATCTGCTGAGCTGCACCTGGCAAATTTCCTACATATGATCACAACCATGGCAGAATCAGGGTCCACCGAGGAGCAGGTTGAATTCTTTATTGTCACTAATCAGAAAATTCCTAAGCTTCCCAGTGAAGAACCTTTATGGTCACTTTCATGTCTAACTGTGCCAAATAAGGACGAGGGTTTCCATCCAATCTGTGATTCACCAATGAATGCTGTGAACACTTTAAAAATGAAAAGGAAGCCAGGCATCAATTCTAACTGGCCACCTACTGATTGGAAGACAGCTCCAGATTTTCATTTTGCCAGAGTTAATGATTTTAGAACAAAACCAGGGGCCACAGCAAATGATGATTCACATATCGAAACATATGATCCCAAAGATGCTGCCTGCTCTAAGGATTGGCCAGCTTCCTTTGAGATTAATGGTGATTGGATCATAGCAGATGATGCAGCGACCACAACATCATTGTGTTTGCAAGAACATGAAGATGCTAGAACTGAACCTTTATTAGCAATGCAATTGGTTTCTTCTGACAAGCTGGGAGGTATTGCTTTGGAACAGTTAAGTTGGCCTGAGCCGAGCATTCTTCATGAGCAAGACTTGGGTGTATCCACTTTCACTACAAGAGACCAGCTTCATTTTGGCACACCAAGCAGAAACCAGTTGTTTATAACTGGCAGACTTGGGGAGCTAATTGCGTACAAGTACTTCTCAGAGAAGCTTGGTTCAACAGTAGTGAGGTGGGTCAATGAAGAAACAGAAACAGGTTTACCCTATGACATGGTTATTGGGGAGGAAGGGAACAAGGAATACATAGAGGTAAAGGCCACAAGATCATTGAACAAAGACTGGTTCATGATATCGACAAGGGAGTGGCAGTTTGCAGCCGAAATGGGCGACTCTTTCAGCATTGCCCATGTGGTCCTGGCAGACCCAAAGAGTGCAAAAATCACAATCTTCAAGAACCCATTACGACTTTGTCAGCAGGATGTCCTGCATTTGGCTGTATTGATGCGAAAGCAAACGAAAGAGTCAGCTGTTGTTAAATAGCAGTGGCGGCATTGTGGTATCTTAAAGCTGAACTCAACGATATACTTGCATTCTTCCCTGATTTTTGCTGTTCTGTGGATTGATTCATTTTCAGATATTTGTGGCTTCTGGTTGACAAAATCCATCGACACACAAATGTGCAGTTGTCTTCACCAGCCATATCTGGAATTGGGTGAAT
>JAYJMB010004277.1:0-13135 GCA_036873735.1 Pouteria campechiana | reverse complement strand
AAAACAAAACTCCTTTATAGAGAATATGAGTACTAGTAAGAGCTTGTATTTTAAAGGGTGCATACTCAATCTTTTTACACTTGGAGCATGGGTGATAGTCGGGATATACACATAGTTGATACATAAGAGAGATGTGGATTCATTCTTAGAAAAGGACTCTAAGATAAGATTCATTCTTAGAAAAAAAACTCTAAAAGAACATGCATTATGCACAGTCCTCTATTCCATGGATTGTGTTATAATCGTGATGATATCACATTAGGCTTGGGGATCTCACGTAATATAGTGCTAGCTGGATAATCGAGAATATATAACGTAGATATCTGAGGGCTCCCAATATAGGATAGCTGAAGGCTCTACTGGCCTACTAAGATGATTGCATTTACGGCGCATTTTTTAGCTCAACTCAACTCCAGCAGCCTAGAAGGTCCAGCTCACCTGAAATTTGGGTCAGTATAGTCCAGAATTTAATGATGACCATTCAACATTTATTTATCGCCATAGCCATCTGAAACTAATTTGGATCGTCCGTTTTTGGAAGACATAACAAAACTTCCAGCACCAATCATGTCATGGCTGAATCTTCAAGGGCAATAAGAACTCGAGACTTCTAATCGCGTGAAGCTAAAGCTCAACTGGGGGCATTTTTCTTTTTACTTTTTCCGATCAGGTTTTGACTGGTTGGCGACCTTTACTTTCCGTCCTTACTTTAGTGTCATGGGTCGGATTTGGCTGATAGCTCCACTTTTGGGACTTTTAAATTTTAATAATTTTCGCCAGATGCCAAATAACAGTCCGTGTCTAGCGACTAGCATGTGCAGGTAACCATTGTTTCTCCAAACACAGCATCCGCGATTTTGTATCCCAGGTCAGCACAACGTCATTGCAGAATCGGGGTAGTGTAGACTTTGGCAGCAGATGTTTGAATGGCAGGACAGAGTTTGGCAACATACCAGGGTGATAGGCCGGCATCATGGGCAACATTTTGCATTTCAATCGCAAACTTAGCCTCGTGGTTTGGCCATCTGGAGTCCATTTGTTTTCTTCTGTGGCCACACCTGATGTGGAAAAAGGCCCTTCAAAATAGCCGACTATAGATTTTCATAAAACCGGTCAGTTCCACAGCCTCATACCCAACGCATGATGCCTCGTGCTAAACAAACCTCAATTTAAAGGCGTGGATGCAGATGCGCCATAAAGTGAATTTTTTAATACAGAGAGAGAAGCCTAACGGTTTGATGTGGACCATGAAATGGGCAAATTTCGGCCACATCGGAATAAAACAAGTCCAGAACGAACAGCAGATCTCAACATTCGTTTTCCCGCTGCCGTGAAAGGTTTGGTTCTGACTCGGAAACCCGCCTACCTTGGTTTCATTGATGGCATATGAAAGTGACCTACATGCATGGACAGAGCAACGGAGAATCACACTTCTACCTCTGCTTTGGATGTTGCCGCGTGGGATTAGAACATCAGTCTCTGGTTCGCAGTAGAACCACAAAAAGAGCGACACCATCTTTTTCCGTAACAGCCAAAATGCTTTATCTCGAATGGTAGCTGCCAATCCCCGAACAACAACTTGTACCGAAAATTTAAAGCAGTTTCTACTTATGCGACAACAAGACAAGTTTCCCTCCGTCTGTATGGGTAGAGGTCAAGGATAAGAATATATACTTATGAAATCTAATCTATTCACCATCATTGATATTATTTATGTTGTTAAGCTATCAAAAATTATCTGAATGGCCTGAGTGGACCACAAAATGACAAACAGCATATGTTAAAATTCTATTTATGTTTGCAGCCAACTTAAGTATTCAGCTGATAAATTCTTATTAATCTTAACTAAAAAGTGGCACGGAATAAGATAAGTGGATTAAATTTTATAAATACATCATCGGTCGCTCAAAATCAAATATTTTCATCACAATTATAGTAAAATCCGTTTTATGCGATTATAATAAAAAAATACTTGATTATGTAAAGAAAAATTAAATAATTTTGATGGATAAAAAGATAGGAGATGATGATTAAAAATAAAATTGTTATTTAATTATCTGGTGTCAGAAAAGGGAAGGCTTTCACACCGTTTCAACTTCCACCGACCTTCCTCAAGGCTCGCGAGAAGCAATTTTAGAACCTTGTTTAATGCACAAGCGAGATCCATAGGAGATGCTGATGGGCGGTTAATCATCATCCAGATTTATTGGCTGATGGGGAAATTTTAATCGTCTTGATGCATTGTGTCACGACGGAAATTTAAGAGCCCATGACGTGGTCCATCATGCCACCGCGCATGGGCCGCTCAAAAATGTGAGCCGCAGCTAAATCTCAGCCAGAAAAAATACACACTTCGAGGACCACATCCAATATTCCCGCTTCCGCACACTTTCAACGCTATAAGCATCCGGGGCTTCGATACAGAGGCATACATTTGGCATTTGTGTGCCTTATGGGTAGCCCACCGTCCAGTTCGACCACTCAAAACTCGACATGTTATGGAAGATGAGCGGTTGAGAAAGAACGGAGCGGCCAAGTGGTGGGCCAACAAATGGCCTGCGAATGAAGCTAGGCAGCGAGAAAACTGGACCTGGTCGGCCGTCTCGCAGCGGTAAAAGATAACGAGCAGTCGCCGAGGAAAAAGGCCGCAGGCCTTCCATGCCCTCCCTCCCTGCCTCCCTCTTAGATTCCTTGCCCGTTTCGCAATCTCCCGCCTTCCCAGTTCCCCGTATAACAGAAAAGTTAGAAAACTCACGTCCATTGAATCCTCCGCATTAAATCCTCACCGTCCATTACATTAAAAAAAATAAAATCCCCGTCTTCCTCCCTCCTCTCCTCCAACCCTTCAACATCTGCAAATCAAACCCCAACAAACTGACAGCCCCTTCCCTCGTCCACCCTTCCTCCCATCTACCAAACTACCACCATTTCCTGGTTTGTCCAGAGCTACTTTTTCAAAGGGAAATACAAAAGGGGGGAAGGCCCACAAATCATGCCGCCAGGATCAAAGAAGAAAAAGGGCTCTAAGAAGAAAAAGCAACACAAGCGAACCCATCAGAATTCGCAAGGTGCCTCTTTTCTCCTTTTACTTTTCCGATTTTCCATATCTATTTTCTCTTTCTTGTCTGCTTGCTTTGTAAATTTTTCTTTGGGATTTTATTCAAACACCTGATGTGCAATATGAAGAAGGAAATGGTGGGAAGGAAGACGATGTGATCAGCCAAGACGAGAAGGAAGCCACGACGTCTGGCGGAAACATGAGCAACTCTGCCGAGAAGCGAATGGATGGAGCGTCGGAAAATAGGAATTCGGAAAATGGGAATAGGGAGGGTGAAAGTATGGGAGGTTCGGCATCTGCTTGCGAGAGCAAAGAGGTTAGTATCGAGCAACTGAAGGCTGTGAAGGGATCAGACGGCGGAGAATCGTACGCTGATGATGGAAGCTCTGGCAGCAGCTCCGATGACGAGCCACGGAATGTGGAGATTACGTCTGGCGCGCCCGGTCCTTCTACGGATGTTGGTGTGGTCGAGAAGGGTGCGCTGCTGTCTGAAGCTGCAGCGGTTGAGCGGATTTTTCCGTTGTCAGAGGTCGCATCGGAGTCCGTGCAAGCTGCAGCGGTTGAGCGGGTTTTTCCGTTGTCAGAGGTGGCATCGGAGTCTGTGCAAGCTGCAGCGGTTGAGAGGGTTGTGCCGGTGTCTGAGGAGGTGGTGGAGGTTGTGGAAGCTGCGGCAGCTGAAAAGCTTAGAGTGGGTGAAGTTAAAGATGTGGAGACTCTGGATAATCTTCCGGTTTCCAAAGCTGCAGAATCCGTGCCTGTTCAAATTTCTGGGGTTGTCCAGGTTATCGAATCCACCTCGGCCGAGAATTCTGAGGTTATTCCAGCTACGGAATCTACGCCTAGTAAGAATTCTGGTGTCCTTGTTTCTTCAAGGACCGAAGGCAATGATGAAATGCCATTGCCACCATCAGAGCTTAATACAAGGCAGAAGGCTAGAGATGGTGGTGATTTACTCGAGGAGACTGAGAGAAAGGTATGTGGGTGTGGAATCTATTAACTTATTTGTCCTTCTCTTATTTGCGGTTGTCATTTCTGTTAATTATCGGATATACCATTTGAGCTTTCATGTTATTGGGCACTAATCTTGGTTGCAATTCTCTTTCACTTTGTCAGGAACAGCGTGTACTTCCAATCATGCCACCAGTGCGTCAAACCTCTTGGTTGAGTTGCTGTGGATTGTTAGACGTTTTCAAGCACTGACTGATAATTCTTGGTGAAGTTTCTTTTACCATGCAGCTTTCTTATTTCAGAAGGATCTATGTGGCCGACCATCTAAGAAATGTGCGTTATGTGTTTGATTTCTTAGTCTTTAGGTGGGATTTTTGGCTTGGTTTGCATGTGTGTGAGTTTGACTCTGCTACTGCATTGGCTTTGCTTCATCTTGCAGTGAGATAGATATAATCCCTTTTGATGTGTGACCTGTGATTAGATGTTCAAGAAGAGAATTCCAGTGGTGGTCCATGTTCAAGTTGGTGGTCAAGATTTGTTCTATCTTGGGAGACTTTTTGGTTCTATCCACCCAAACTGAAATCCCTGTGCATTATAAGTCCATTGCCAATGGCGAGGATTACATTGAGGCAGAACTTCTACTTCCAAGATGGACCATACTTGTGTTGATCATGTTGTGCATGCATTTAGCAAGTCTAAATATCCCAAACAACAACAACAACAACAGCAACAACAATAATAATAATAAAGATTACATGACAGAAGAAAATTTGTTTGACGATAAGGAGAGAAGATCAAATATTCTCCCATGTAGATATAAGATGGTGAAAAGGAAAAGAGCAATGAGGAATACCCTAATATTAATCTGATTATCTGCCAAATAACCATTTAACCTGGCATTTGATATCAGTATAATAGATGTAAAAGTCCTCTTCCTTTTGACAGTGTTCCATATTTGAATATGTAGATGGTCATTGAATAGGATTGGAGTTTAATTTTCTTTCAAAATGTGCATGAGGCAACTCTATCATAATTATCCCTGCTATTTGAGGGAAGCAGATGGCATGGGACTGGAAATCGGAATGGAAGTGGATGGCTTGACACTAGTTGAGAACTTTCATGCATGTTTTATGCTTGATGACTGTTATGCGTGACATCCCTGCTGTCTATCCATTTAGTTGCCTAGATCTGGAACTTCCTTAACCACTGCCTATTTAGTGCTGGCATTGGATTTCTAATAGCAAATACTTTTTATGTTTATGGATAAGTTTAAAATCAAGCACGTACTAGTGTTTTTAAAAAATCATGTAATAACAGATAACACAAGTTGTTTTGATGGCATGAAAATGCTGTGCACCCGATTGAGAGTTTGACTAGTGTTGATTTTAATCCTCACTTCTCTTCCTCTTCAATGAGTGGCCTATCTAGTGTTGAATCTTAATTATTTTGTATCAGCAAGCAAAATGATAAATTTAATGAATGGTCAAATTTTAAACATAGTAACTATGGCCCTGCAAACAATCCTTACATTAGTAGTGGGCCCAAGTAATTGGATTCAAAACTTGCTCAAAATCATCAAAGTATCCTGTGTTGGGATGTTAATATGCTCTATGGTTCGAATCCTTGTGATAGCATGGAATACATTCAATTAGCCTATCATGTGTCCAACTATAATCTGTTGGATTAACACTAAGGGTTGAAAACAAAAACTAGATTGATTCACATATAATGGCATCTATAAAGATGATTTTTGGGATAATAATTTGTATAAGAATAAGTAGGACTGTTGGTTTGGATCTTGTCAAAATATCATAATTCGTAAGAAATAAAAAGGGGATATGGTGTACCCAGGTACATCATGTGTGTGTCTATAAATATCCTCCTGTAGACAACTGGATATTTGCCAACATCCAATTTATGTTTTGCTTCTGTGGTATTTCTACACTACCTGATTAACATTGATATGTTTCTTTTGGAAGTAACATGTAGTGTTGGTTAGCTAAATGTTCATTCAGTCATTGAATATGAGTTGAAGGGTTTGTATCTCACGTCTATGCATTTGTTTTAACATGCAGTAAATACAACTTTGTGTCATTAAAATTGCCTAATACAAACTGGTAACTTCTGCTGTATGAATCTCACTTGGGAAAACCTGCCATTTTTTTCTGACTGGTGGCATGAAGATAGGTGGTTATTAGCCCTAATAATGAGTAACGAGAATCTCTTTTGGGCAACCTGCCTCTGCTTTTGAGCAAGTGGAATGATTGTACATGCATTCTGACCTTGACGCTAACAGTAAAATGGTTGCATTACCATTTTTAGGCTTGTTTTTGTCAAGGTTGTTCGCAATATCTTTATGATTTGGAAGAAAAATCTGACTATCATTAGATTAGAAAGGCAAAATATAAGATTACTGGCATATATTGTAAAATCAGGTCTTATAGCTTTGTAGTTGCCTAATATCAAATATTTGGAGGAAAGGAGATTCAAGGATTGGTGAACTTTGGATTTGGTTTTGCTATTTTTTTAAGCAATGAAGTTGACAGTTATGGGTGAAATTTTACCTCTGTAAGTTGATACTTGCTTTCCTACTCAAATTCTGATGGTTCCAGGTTTAATGTTCATTCTTCACACCCCTACAATTTTTTTTTATAGAAATTTCTTTTTTCAAGTTTTGAGAGTGTTCCATGTCCAGAATCTTCTGTGGGTTCCCAATGTTCACAAAATATGTAACCATTATTGTGTATGTGGTCCTCTTATCTTGTGTCATGTCAAACACATGCAAAATAGGCAGTCAGCATATTGGAGTTTTGGAGTTGCTTGGATGGTGATGATACCAAAGTTACAGGAATTTGGATTCTGATGATTTGCTAATTTATCATTTGATCAATCATATGAAATAGTTATTGATGAAAAAAATTCCGATATAATACTGAAACAACTGCATGAACTAATTGTTTAAACTTTAAACATCTTAAAACCCGATGTTTGAATCCCGAAAGGGTTGGTGAATCAGGAAACAAAGTTGATTCTGCCGTAAGCATATGCTGATTAATTTTATAGTCATCAGAGTTCTTTTATGGGCTAGGTTGTGATATTTATTACTTGCTTTTTGGCTCTCTAATTGAAAACATCAAGAATGACCAGGCAGATAGTGTGGACCAAGAAAAGTGTATGAAAATTTTTCAAATGAAATCATGATGGATTAGTTTGTATCTTGAAACCTCAACGAAGACAAACAGGAAGGAGAGCAAGAAATGATGACCAACTGGAGGATGACATCTCTCTTATCAGGAGGAACGTTATGTTTTCATTTTGTATGCCATGCAGCCAAACAGCATCTGAATGCAAAAAGATGATGCTGTTGAATAGCATAGCATACTGTCTATAAAGGTCTTGGAATAAGGAATGAGTGATTCTTAAAATATTTAAAATTTGTTGGTAGATAACTGTATTCAAATACCCTGTGTTGACCAGAGGACACTTATTTTTCAGTTCTATTAGGCAAGATAACCTTTTTCATGCTATGTCAGTGACCTATCTGCCATGCGGGCACCTGGGCCTCCTAAAACTGTAGGAAGCGGTTCAACAATGTGGATTTGAAACACATTTAGCGTGTACACTTCAAGTATATGACCAATGATGGGCTAATAGGGTCTTCAAAGATGAAAAATAAAATAATAAGGAAAAAAGTTGTTTCCAGCTGTGCGGCTTAGTTGGAGATAACAAATGTATGTGTTGGTTCAAGGTTTAGTTACTCAACCATAAATAAATTAAAGAGAAAATTGAATGTCTGAATCAATCCTGCCAGAACATATTTATGCCTTAGTTATGGTTATCACTATGATCATTTGATCCTGAGTTATTGTTTTCACAACTTGTACATTTGGGGACTGCATCATAATACAGCCTATATCTTTATTTTGGTAAACATACACACTACAGAACGCTAGTGCAGATTGTATTGCAATGGAATTAGATGGAAGAATTAGCTATGAGGTAGGCACTTTCTTGAGCTTATGCCATGCGACTTCATCTCCCAATCTAATGGACACTAAAACATTAATGAGATAGCCTCATAAGGCCATGATCATTGCTTGGGACCAGCTCGTAAATTTAGCAACACCAATAAAATATCCACCATCCAGGTTTTATCTCGACCAATTGTGTTAGCCACATTACTCATGTTGTGCTCTTCTGTTTGGTCATTTACTACATTTTATTAAGACATGAGTCCTTGAGTATTTTTCTTTCTAGTCTCATTCACATCCTTCTGTGTAAAGCCTTTTGATTCCAGCCAACAAATAGACAAGCCTAGTTTGTTCTTCTCTTGTCTTTTCTTCTGTTTTCTGATGTGTGGTGGGAAGAAAATTGTTGTTTGGTCTTCTCTTTTGCATTTTTCTTCATTTTCTGGCGTATGCTGGGAAGAAAATTGTTCAGCTTGCAAAATTGACTGATTGCAGTTCCTCAATGTAGTTTCATATATAAGGAGCAATTTATGTGGTGGCCTTTAAATAATTGGGAATGATTCCATGAAATCATTTCAATCATTTATCCAAAATGCTAAAAATCATCATTATTAGTCTCCATCTGAAAAACTGTAAAAAAGCATGCAGAAAAGGTGAGAATCATTTGCATTAGTCTTCCTAAGTTTCAAAATGTCACAAAACTTGATGGAACCACATATTAGGTGTGAAGAACACTGTTTGGATGTGCAAATATTTAACTAAAATCTTGTGGCTCCCACAAGGCACTTGAAAACTTTTAATGTTTTTTTTTTCTCCCAAGTGTTTCTCATGTTATGGCTCATATAATTATCTAATTGGGATAATTTTTAGGATCATAGGCAATCAATTGATGCCAATTCCAATGGCCTAAGTGGCTTTTGCATAATCACCGGGTCCAAGTGAAGCATTTCCATAATTTTTTTTCATGGAATAATTAACCTTAAATAATGCGGTTTTAAGATTCCATTTGAGCATGTCCCTAGTATTTGTTCGTGGTTACACTAAAGGCATTGGAAAGTAGTTATTGTTTTCTTTTCATTTTCTTCTTTCTTTCTTTCCTTTATTATTATTTTTTTTTTATCAGATCTTAAGATTTTTGCACCTTTATTTCACTAAATTTTTTAATAGTGGCTGCACCTGATAAATTTTATTTATGCGAAATTTATTCAGGCTTTTTGGGACCGTAATGGTGGGTAACTTAATCTATTGTCCTGTTGGAAGTTGTTGTTTGACAAGAGTGCTACCCAATTGCTGTCTTTGCTGATTTATGCTAGAAATCCAGGGATTTATTGCATAATTCCTACCAGGGAGGTCCTTTCTAATGAACACCCAAGATGTGTATGCACTAAAATGCACTGGCCCATTTGTAAAGAGGCTAACACTAACAGCCTCATGTTCTCAAAGTTATGTGCAACAAATTACTTTTGTACAATCATCATTGTGCCTATGTGAATGTTTAGTGAGTAATTCCTGATGGAACTGGATTGTTTATACCAAAACACTCACAGTGTAACTTGAATTGCTTGCTTAAGTTTCCCTTCTCAAGTCACTATATGCTTGGATTTTTCTAATTTCACTGGTTGAGTTGCCTATGTACATGCTTGCCAGGGGAATGTTCCATTCAAGAAAAAATTATTTTGTTTGAGTTGGTTTTTCTATCATTATTTGTAAGCATGATGTTATCTAAGTAAGGTCAGCTAAAGGGATCTTGTCTTGGCATACCAATCTGTTAGTAATAGAGTTGTAAGCAGGCCAAACATTGCAATTTTTTTATCTGAACTTTTTTTAACCAGATAGGCATAGGGAAGGACCTAAAAGGTGTCTCTGGAGTGGTGAATAAAGACTTGATGACCCCCATGTCATATGTAAATATGGTGGATGATAGAGCAAAATGACATACCACGATCCATGTATTAGGTTGGTAGTACTTGAGAAGTTGAGATAGACTTTGATGATAATGACGGAAAAGAATACAATGATCATAGCTGTACCTGGATATGAATGCAGAAGCTTGACAGTAATTCTAAGATACAGGTAGATGAAACAAATTTAAAACAAAATAATGCACTCAACTACACCCTCACAACCCACAATCAAGGAAACACTTACACCCACTTGATAAGTTGAAATTTTAACAAGATATTTGCATAACCTCATTGACTTTGTAGACATGATGAAATACAATACGTATAGATCATCAAAATTATGAAAAAATGTATACATGTTATTGTCTAGGTAGATATGAATGTGGAAATCTACATATCGAGTTGCTTCAAAAGCAGGAAAAGTTTTCTGAAAGGGACAAGATATTCCACTCCCTTGTTGTGTTTTCCTTGGGCGACCATGTTTGGTAATTGGATAAAAGAATATTTTTGATGGCATTTTTAATGATTCGTGAACCTAATCACTGGTTAAATAATTGGCCCTCACGTTAATTCTCACCGAGTCTGTTCACATCCTGCTAGACTTTCACGTTCTCTTTTGGAGCCTTCAATCCTGGACAAGAAACTTCCAAATAGGCCAGTTTTCATGTCCTTTGCAACTGGCCAAACGAAACAAGCCTGTTGTTCTCAACTTGCTGCTTATCATTGCTACTTATATGTTCCCTTGGATACATTCATTTCTGATCATATGATTTCTTTCTCCATCTCAACTTCTTCCTTTTCAGCTACCCTAAGCCTACAAACAAGAAGGGTCTTCTGCATCCGCTTTGAAGTATGACTTATCTTTTTACTGTTATCCTTGGTATTCAAAAGGCGTAACATAATGGCAAAAAGAGTGTAAAATTCATTATGGAAGGTCCATCACAAATTGGGCTGGTCTTGGGAGTATAGAGGAGATACAAAGGGTCAGTCAAAGCCAAATTTGGAGGTGATCTAACCTCCACTAGAAAAGCAAAAAAGAAAATCTTGGAGGCAATCCAACCACACTAATATAAAAAGCCATTCTTAGAGGTGATCTACTGGTGCCATGGAGTAAGTGGCTAAAGATGGGGCCATCATGTGCGACAAGAACTGAAGAAGAGGTGAAGCTAATTATGATTTAATGGCTTCGAAAGAGTATAGTGTGGACTTATGACAGCCAATAACACTCAGCAGTCAGTAGATAATGCCAGAATTCAAAGATTTTTTTTTCTCACTTGTTTTCTCTGATTATTTCTTCATTTCAACATGAAAGAAAAGTACATGAAGGTCTATTCTTAGGATTGGAGTGTGATTCACCAAATCAAAGCAGCATGGATCATTGGGACATATAAGTAGTAATTGCAAATGTAAATCATCATATTTTTTCATTTTCCATCTTTTCATTATTTTTACATGTATTTGGTCCTAATCCATCAAATGAGTCCTCACATCCTGCACTGTAAGGGCCACCTTGGGAAATACTGTCACAGGATACCTCATTTTCATACAGTTTTTCTCTCTTTTGCCACTTTTCCAATGTTGGTTGTGTTTTATTGATTAACATCTAAAATATTCAGCTCTTGCATTTGTGCTTGACTGGGTCAGTCTGTTGGCATCAAACATTTTGTTGAACTTAAATCTCATTGACATTTATTCCTGGACTTCTTTGCCTCCTAGCTCTTGATCTTTAGGTTTGCATGTCTGAGAATTACAGCTCAGAATTATGGGCAATCTAGATGAAAGGGTTAGCCATGGTTGGGGATGGTAGATGATCTGTTCTCCTTGAGAGTGCAAGTGAAAAGTCAAGTTACTGGATACCGTGTGTGGATGAAGGATTTTGAGTGTCGTGAGTGGTGGTGATTTGGGACAGACCACTACTAAACCATCAAGTGGATTTTTGGGAGTTTCAATTTCCAACTGATTTTGAATGTTGTGAGTGGTGGAGGTGTGGGACAGACCACCACAAGATCATTAAGTGGATTTTTGGGTGTTTCAATTTCCAACCAAGCATTTTTTTTTCTTATGAAATATTCAAGTAACTGTTTCAACTTCCTTACAAAGGAGAAATATTAAACCATTTTGTGAGTGTAAATGGATCTAGAACTTTTTAGCAGTAAAATAGTGAACCTGGTAGACAAATAGAATGCTACTATTCCTGTTCATGCCATTCCTGCTTTACTTTTTTTTATTTTTCTCTCTCTTCTGGAACAAAGAATTTGATGTATTTTTTATGTTGCATCTAGCATTTTATTTTCCACATTTAATGTCATATACATTCATTTACGATGCAGAAATGGAGCACATGGATAACATGCTTGGATGTAAGAAAACATCATCAGTGAAAATTTCCATGTCAAAGGTAGTCAGGGACGGTGAATGTCTTGAATAAGTAGGTTGCCGTTCATGTGGTGGAGTTTGTCTTTATCGCCACACTCACCCGACAAGAAAGCTAAATCAATATTCCAGTTTATGCAGCTTCTCTGGTTAATGTTAATTTGATTGTTGTTTTGATATTTCTGCCTTCAACCTATGGTGGTCAGTTGTGACAAATGTGGAGTTACATATTGTTTACTTGTTTTGATAGATGATTCTGCTCTGTTTTTTTATGAAACTTGTTTAGAACCTGCTTGTTTTGCATTGGTTATTCATTAATGTCCATAAAACCCCAATTTTCATATAATTTCATGGAGTTATACTCGTCCCCTAGAATTTTATTGCCGTCTGCAGGGAAAACATAGGCTGCTCTGCATCATGCTTTCTTATAGAGGCACCAATATACATGTTGGTCAATGAATGCTTTGGCAGTCTAGACCACGAGCCTCGCCACCCGATGAGAACGTCCTGAAACTCCTATTTAGTGGAATAGCCCTCACGCAATGCGGAAAAAGAGAACCAGCGATGGATGAAAAAGATGTCCTGATTAAGGAGTTGTGACAGGATTTATCCTCCGTGGCTGCATAAGACAATCGACTTGGACCATTGAACCTTTGGGCCTTGCTTGTTCGTGGGAGTTACTCATCCCCCAGTGCATTACCCAAGAACCGCTTCTTACGTGTGCTGTTTTCCCGTTGCTAGTGTCTTTGGCATGTGCTGATTTTTAGACTGGCTTGTGACAGTATTGTCTTCCCCTACCCTGCTGTTCTTCTATCGCGTGGAATATGTTTTTCAAATGCTTTCATGTATGCCTATAGTTTTTGTCAATTTTATGACTAAGTATA
>JAYJMB010004276.1:0-13138 GCA_036873735.1 Pouteria campechiana | reverse complement strand
GTGGAAAAATCATGGTATTATCATGTGGATTTATGGTGTAAAGTGGAGTAATGACCCCAGGAGGGCGGGGCGTTACATTAACTCAAACCACTATAAAAATTCCTGTGTCTTATATACTTGTGCATTGATTGAGTGATTAGATTGGTTGTTAGAGGGATGTTTAATCCTAAAGGGGTTCAACAAAATTTTAAGTACGTATTTGCCTAAGCTTTGGGACCAACAAAGACTATGCTTTAAGTTTTGGTACCCACTTTGGAATGGGTCTAGGGGGGTTTGTGGCAAAATACTTTGATACCCAATGTTGTTAAACCAAATGGTCTATATGACAAACAACTAAGTTTTGATGATAAGCAACAATATATGAGTGAACACTTGTCGCATTAACAATTGTGTTCCCAAGTATTGCAGAAACATAAATGATATATGGGGAAATGACTCAAATACAATGGACAACATTAATAGAAGATACAGCAGCAAGCAAGTGATGGTTTACCCAAGAGGGAAGGGGTGAATTGGGTTTATAAAAATTTCCTTCTTATCCCCCATAAGATAATTTCCCCTTTTTTCATGCTTGTTTGTTGTGCAATATGAGATAAATGATAAAGCAATAATGTGCAAGGAAAGTAAAGCAATTACACAAATAAATAAGCAAACAGAAACAACATGATTTTTATAGTAGTTTGAGAACCCCGTCCTTACATCCACTCTTCCAAGATCACATACTCATTGTGCCTTGGGTTCCACTATACCCCATATAATGGAAATACAATAGTGTCTCCGACACTTTTCTAGATTCCAGCTCTAGGGGGCATAAACAAGTGTCCCCAACATTCTTCTAGATTCTAGTTCTAGGAGTCATAAACAAGTGTCCTCAAAATTCTTCTGGATTTCAACTCTAGGGGGTGTAAACTAGTATCCCCGACACTCTTCTAGATTTCAGCTCTAGGGGGCATAACTTTGGTTTCATGAGCTAACTAGACACAACCTTTGTAGGTATTTTGTGTACATGAATATGCCTCTCACTAGGCATTTAGGAGACTTGAATGAGTTTCTTGTTGGTTGATTCGCCTTTGTCATTTAGAACCTTCAAGCTCCTTGATGATACTTTGAGAGAGCTTAATCTTTGAGTAACTCCTTGAAGCGCATAAGATCTCCCTTAAATATATTGAAGAAGTAGGCCTTGAATGGATAAACAAAATGAAGCTCTTGAATGATATTTAAAGATTAAAGCTCTTGGCCTAGGGATGCAAAGATTTGTGGAAGGTGTTAGGCTCAATACCTTTTTCTTCTTCAACTCCTTCCCCCTTTAAAATGTCCCAATATATCTCCTTAAATAGCTCTTCTCAAAAATCTGACCATTGGAGAAGATGCGTTCCATTGAATGTAGAGGACAAAGGTAGATAAGCAGCATTAATGTAGAAGAAGTTGAGGTTTTCTCCTATTGGAATGCATTGTCTTCTGATTGGCTCTTAATCTATTGGAAAGTTTGCAACCTCATTTTTGACAAAAAAGGAGATGATTGCACCAAAGTGGAAAGATTTTTGTAGAGCATTAAATCTCTAACACATTTGAAAACAACAATTTCTAATGTAGCATCGTTATTATAGTAGATCACTATAGCAGATCACCATAGCACTTTGTCTGTTACTTCGTCTGCTGATTGCCTAAAGCTTTGTCTATTGCACTATAGTAGGTTATTATAGCAATTCATCTGCTACTTTATCTAATGCTTCTACTTTGTCTTATGCTTCTGTTTCGTCTGCTGGTTACTATAGCAGGTTACTGTAGCATTCGCCTACTGCTTCGTCTGATGCTTCTACTTTGTCTGCTGGTTACTGTAGCAAATTGCTTTAGCTGTTTACTGTAACAATTTGTTAGTTACTTTGTTTGGTAATTCAAGTTTCATTTTTTACTTTGTTTGTTACTTCAAACTTCATCTTCCACTTCATCTTAGATAATCCTCTTCGTCTTTCACTATAGTAGTACTGTAGCAGCTACTATAGTAGACTTCATCTCTAGGTTCGTCTGTAGCTTTGCGCTTCATCTGTTACTATAGCAGAATTGTAGTATTTTACTGTAGCAAAATTACTATAGCGGCAAACCTGTACTTAGAAATTTCTACACTTTTGCACATTATCAGCTTGACATTTTTCATCATATTTTCCATTATAAATAATAATATAATTATCCATTTAAAATTTGCATAATTTGTAAAGCATGGATATGTACTTTAAAATCATTTTTTTGTATCTATAAGCTAATTCAAGCACCCATACTTTTTCATTCAAAAATATAATTCTTTGAGGCACACTAGCATATCATAAATGGCATGATAAACAAGGTTAAAAATAATATGGACCAAGATAATTTCCGTTCTACACTTATATATGCTTGCACGAATGATATTCCAATAAAGCAAGCATAATTATCATTAGCATAAATTAAGTCATAAGATAAGTTTTATTATCATCAACATTATACAATAATCTCAACAACAAGATCCACCACATCAAGAGAAGTCAAGAATGCTAAAAAATAATGACACTAAAACTTTTAAAAGAAGCATAAAGCATATCTAAAGTTATGACATCCAAGCCTCAATAAATGATAGAATAAATCTCCTACCGATAAAGTCAGTATCAAATAACAACTGGTGCAGAAAACTTCATATTTAGACAAATGTTCCACAAATAAATCAGATAAATTGCTCATACACAACATTAGTCTGCAACACAAAGATGAATTCAAATTACGAAAGCAAAGATGAAACAAACCGAAATTTAGACAAATGAAAAGCCAAAAATGAAGCCAAATTAATCAAGCATTTGTCTCTCATATAAAGTCTATTTAGAACAGAAGAAGAACAAGGAACTCATCTGCAATCTTCTACAGATGAAGCAAAAGCGATGTAGTGGCCATAGATGAATAGCTTTGTCAACAAGTTCATCTGCCACTTACAATAGACAAACCAATAGAAGAACTGTTGATTTATCTATACCCCAACGATTCATTTGTTACTTCTAATAGATGAACCAATAGAGGAACCACTGGAAGGAGGATTCATCTGTGCCTCGTCAATTCATCTATTATTTACGACAGACAAACCAATAGACGAATTAGTTGAAAGACTTCATCTGTGCCTTGCAAATTCATCTGTAGTTCTTTATAGAAAAATCAATAGACAAAGTCAATTTGTCTGCCATAAAGAAGCCTTTTCTGGGCCAACAAGAGTTGTCTATTACTTACAACAGATAAAACAACTTTGTCTGGTGAAAGAACTTTGTCTAATGAACAATAAGAGAAGAACTTCGTTTGAGCCTTTATAATTTATCTATTACTTATAATAAACAAACTAGAAGATGAATTAAAAGCATTACAATGATCTTAGATAAATTTACAAAGATAAAGTTGTCTATCATATGGATCTACTCAGGGCAAAATTATTTATTACTTACAAGGGACAAATTAGGACTTGATTAGACATAGTTCTCAAACAAATTATGTCTAAATTAATATGGCATATTATGATGAGTAAGAGATACTTATACCAGATAATGCTACCTGCACTCTTCGGTCAAACTTTTACTTGAAGTAGATCTTATTAAACACTGGACAAATTGAGCTTAGCTGAAGATGGAAAGAAATTCAAAGGAAAACAGTTTTCACTTTGACAAAGATTACAACTCTTAGAGGCTATGTCCCTTCAGGCTTAATGGGTGTCTTTCCCAAATAATGAAAGAGTCATTCATGCAGAAAGTCATTATCCTGTATTTGCCAAAACCAAAAAAGTGTCTTCTTTAAGGACATGACCGTAGGCTTTCCAGCTAGAACAAGTTTATCAAGAAGATAACTTTTCAATGGAAGAAAATTCAGAACGGTCTTCAACATTCAAAGGAAGCCAACTGCCTCCAATGTGTGGAGTCCCGTAGGGTGGCTTAACCCAAGAGGGGAGGGGTGAATTGGGTAAATAAAAATTCATTGCTTAACCCCTATTGAATCATTTCTCTCTTTTCATGCTTGTGTGTGGTGTGACATAAGTTGAATAAAGAGATTCATGAAGAATAAAAACAAATTGACAAACACATGGACATGGATAAAAGAATTTTTATAGTGGTTCAGGACCCCATCCCTACATCCACACTTCCAAGGACACCAACTCATTGTGCCTTGGGTTCCATTGTACCCTGTACAATGGAATACATAAGTGTCCCCGATACTTCTCTTGGATTCTAGCTCCAAGGGGCATAAACAAGTGTCCCCAACACTTCTTCTAGTTTTAAAGTTCACCAGGAAACTTACCAGTTTTAAAGGTTACAAGAAAACTTGGTAGTTTTCCTAAGCTTACTACCAACTCACTGGTTTCAAAGCTTACCAACAAACTTGATGGTTTTCTAGAGATCACCATTAACTCGTTACAATGTGATTTATCGAGTTTATCGCAAACTCTCTGGTTTTCAAATTAACTAGAAAACTATTACACATTTAAGCACATGAGAAGATATGATCTCTCTCTCAGCTCTTAGAATAAAAAGATCTTCCCAAAATATAAAAACAATGGTCATTTAGATTTGCAGATTAACATTTATAAAGGATAGATGACGGTTTAAGCTCTTGGCCATGGGTGGATGGATTTTTACCAAGTTGAGCGCATTTGTAATGGGTTCCTTCAACACCATTGAATCGTCCTGCTTCTTCTTGTTAAATAGCTTCTTTAAAATCTCAACTGTTGGAGAAGATGGGAGCCGATCAATACAGAGACAAGAGCAGCATTGAATGAATAAGACCATTTGAATTTTTTATGCCATTAAAGTCTTTCTATTTTGTCTCGAGCTACTGCATTGCTAATCAAAGAGGAGGATGAGCTGTGATAAATGTGTTTCTCATTTAACTTATCATAGCCTTAAAAAACTTGCAATACCACTTACTACCAGAAATGGTGACTAGTGTAAGTCTGCATAATGATGGCTCAAATGTAGATGCCATTTGTATACGTAGTCACACAAACAATTTCCCTCTGAAATGTCATGGCCTCTCTCTGTCTGCATTAGTCTACCATAAGTTGGGGACGAATTCTCCTAGGGTTTGTTTATCAGTTGAACTTCCATAAGAATGATTGTCTGCTAATTAGTAGACAAACTTTGATGCATATGAAGTTAGATTGACTGATAGACAAACATTTCCTTGTAAGCCACAATTCCTCCAAAAGATTGTCTATTGATCGATCCTTCATGTGTAAGCTTTGTCTATTGAAGATAACATACTAACTTTGAATGGTGCTGACGAAGATGAGTTGATCAATTGACAAATAGTTCCCTTAATATGAATAGACGAAATAAGATATGCTTTCTTTGTTCTTCATCATCTGTTGGAGGTGACAGACAAAGTTTGCTTATTATAGACGAAGTGAGATCTTCTTCTTTTGTTCCTTATTGTCTTTTGATAGTGCCAGACGAAGCATACTTTAATTTGCTCTACCAAAAAAAGTGTGGTGTTTGTCTAATGTAAGCGATAGACGAATTATGTTCTGCTTTAACTTGGATAGAATATTTTGCACATTGCATTTGTCTTTCAAAATTTTTAGATGATCATGCCTTTGACTGTTGTAGCCTAATTCGATCCAAGTAACTCTTTGTTTGTTTGGCTTTGTCTATTCTCAGTGTCCAACATCTTTATAGTCTTCAACTTTGATTGAACTTTGTCTATTGTGATAGACGACCTTTTGATCCAAAGATGAGGCAAAGTTCTTTAGCTCTTCTGCATGCTTCGAGCAAAGAAGGGGTTTGTCCTAGCAAATTCCTTGTCTCTTCAATCTTGATTTGTCTGTCTTGGCTCAGCTAAGGTTACACTCCTTCTATATTCATATTGCCTTTCTATTCTCAAACTAATCCATTCCTTTAACTTTGTAGATTAGACAAAGTTTTCTCTTTTTTTTTTGCATGATTATCTAGGCAGCAATTTCTTCTTTCTTCCTTTGTTTGAGTATTTGATGAAGCTTCTTCTTCTTTCTTTATCTCAAACAAGTTTTCTTTGTTCGATGTAGATAGCTTGAATTTCTTAAACAGCATTATGCTTCTTCGACCATGGCTTCATCTTCAACTCTTTTGTCTGCCAAGCCTTCAGTTGCTTCTTCATCCTTATGCTTTTATCTTTGATAGACTAACCAAATATAAGTAGTCTGTAATTTAGGCTCTCTGATCATGGCTTCTCTTTTATCTTCTTGATTTGCATTTATCTGTTGATATTTTCTCGTTGAGGCTGACAGACAATGCAAACTCATTGTAGTACTCCTTTGAAGCCTTGTTTTTCTCCCATACTTTTGTTCGTGGAAGCATCTAAAGCAACCTTCTTTGTTACATGTCTCCAAACCTTTTATTTTCTTCTTCTTCTTCCATGATTCTCATCTGTTCAGCTCCTTTGAAACATAGTAGATAGATGTGGTAGTTTGTTGGAGACGATCATTATCCTGCACTTGAACATTTCTGCACTTGCTACGTTGTTAGCTTTCATATATAATATCATAATGTATTTTATCCTCATATGATTGTAGCATTTTGTAAAGCAAGGATAATATACATTTTCATTGAATGCATAATATGAAAGCTTAAGTAATTATGGTGCATAATATTTATTTAGTAAGTTTATGTAGTGAAAGTTAATTTATGTTTATTGTGTTCGCACCATTAAATAAAGTCTATATGCTAGTTTAATTAATCATTCTTGGTTAAATATTTTTATTAATTCATTTATAATATATATGATCGTTAGAGATTTAAACATACAGGTTTCTTATTTTAATACAAGTTTTGTTATCATCAAAATCATATATAATATAATCCCAACATTGTCCCCCTTTTTGATGATGACAAAACTTTAAGGACTTGTAGAAAAATTAAAAAATTTTCTTTTAATTTCCCCCCAAATATCTGACCTGTATAATCCTATGAGTTTGATCCTTTTATGATTTTCCTAGTTTAATCATTACTCTCACAAGTTTCTCACACAATTCTCTCCCCCTTTTTGTCATAATCAAAAAGATTTTTCTTACAAGCTTATTACTTTCCCACTTTTTAATTCTAGTTTTCTCCTTAAATGTATTTATCTTATATCATTCTTTAAATTCTTCTCCCCCTGTTTTATTGAATCCTAGAATGATTTTCCCTCCCCCTTTTTAGTTATAATTTATTGATTAATTTTCTTTTACATAAAATGATTTATTTTAACGATTGAATAATTATCTTCCAAGCATTTTGATAATTAAATATTATTATTATTTCAAGAAGCATTTCTATAAAGAACAACAATCAGACATTAATTAAACATGTATTAATCATCAAAATCATATTAATATACCGAATGTAAACAGAGTGATTTCATGCAGTGATAATGCATGGTTTACTGTTAATGAGCGTCTCCTTTTTATTAATGTTTGTCTATCATCATTATCAAGGGCGATGATTGAGAGTTATTAATGTAGGAGTTGACAGATTACTTGGGAAGCGGGGAAGCCTTCATCTTTCTCTTTTCTTATGCAAATGGATCGGGAAGAGATGGCTCTTCAATGCTTACCAAGGCAACCATGGCTTCTTCCCGTTCATCTGTAATGTTTATTCAAGGTGAGAAATATGATGCTGCTTTTAAGGCTGTGGAGATGTTTGGTTCCAGGATAAGATTAAGCAGCTGAAAGTTGATTTGGCTTCTGTTAGGAGTAGCAATCTTTATTTTAATCATCTCTTAACTAAGAACTCTATGGCTTATATGGAGGTTGTAGAATGTGTTAAAGATTTGGAGACAAAGTTGGTCAGAGCTCACCAAAGAGTTAAAGAGTTGGAAGCAGTTGTAGATGTTTTAGCTGATTAAATGTTTTTGCTTTCTAATCTAAACTTTTTATGTAATATTACAACTCTTTAAACTCTCATTTGTGATTTTACCGATTCTGATCTTTTATGAAAGTTTAATTTTGGTGATTTATGTTGTTTATATAATCGTTCTTTTAGTTTGTTCATTATTATATGTATATCTTTTATTCATTATTGTTTAATAGTGATAATGAATGATCCTAATTTGTCCTATCTGGATCTCTATGATTTCTATTTCTGTTTAAGCTATTAACTTGATGATTACTTTTGTAAGGTTTTATGTGTCTTTTGAGGATTTATTGTAACCTATGTATTCCATGATATTTAGTTGGATAGATAGTATACGAGGTTAACATTCGAGCAACAATGGAGCAAGAGATAAGCAAAGGAAATAGTCAGGTTCACCTTTTTGAGGAAGAAGTGAGACAATTAAAGAGAGAATTAAAGTCTGCTAAGAAGATAAATGTCTCTATAGATCTTCTTTTGATTGACTGGTGTATAGCCTATAGAGAGATTATGGATAAAATTAAGGCCTTGGAGAAAGGACTATCTGATACTCAGGACAGGATTATAGAATTGTTAGCAGTTATTGAAGTTTTAAAAGAGTAATTATCTTTAATTTTTTTTGTTAAATGTTCTGAACTTATTGGAGGTTGTTGGGAGTATTTTGAATGTTTCAATGTTTATGGAATTTTTTTAGATGTTCTATTGTGTGTAATGATGGTTATCTTTATGAGTTTTTACTTTTTAATTTTAATCCTTTGTGTGAGATTAATTTAATGTTTGTTAAGATTTTTGACATGATTTAGCTCATAACAGTAAACTCAACTTAATTCAAATCCAATGCAGTTTCTTCAGAGGCAACTACAGTAAATGGCAATAAAAGAAAATATAATCAAGTTTAGACAACTTATCTCTTTTAGCGCATCCTTTGTAGATATTTCATTTGAGCTCATAAGTTTTGTTGTCAGCTTAACTATTTGTTTAACTTCTGCTATTTGAAGGTGATAGTCCTTCCTCTGTAATTTGAATTGTCTGAGGTATGATCTTGACTTATTCAGTCCGTTCTTTGCATCCGGAACTTAAACTTATTGGCTCATTTGCTTGGATTTGTGAGCTGAGAAGAAGGTTTTGATTTCTCATTGATGTTATTCTTCTATGCTTAACTCAAAGCCTTCCTGTATACACTTAAATATTCTTGCACAAACTTTTTGTTAAAGAGTTCAAATTGATAAGGACATTCATTATCAATATATTAGTGTAAAGAGTCATTTTTTATCATAATAGTATGCAGATAAATGAGATGATGGATTAAAGTAGTTTTCACGAATAAGCGGGATGAGCATTTGCTTTAATCAACCAATGAGTTGTTCTAGCACAAATGTAAATTGTAGTTAACCTATTATGCTAGATCAAATTATCTTTTTTGTAATGATTTTGAGCATAATCAATTGGTTTTGTTATGTTATCTTTCTTTTAGTTATGTGCTTTATACGCATTTTTAGTTTTAGATTACTTATTGTTTGAGTGTTATTTTACTTTATGATTACCTTAGAAGTTTCACTTTATATTTTTCAGAATTTTATTTATCCTAATGTGAATTCTATATTCTCCTATTTATATATATATGAGTGAAAAATGTTTGTATAGAGAATGCTATGTCTGAAAGTTTATTTCTATCAATGTACAATTATCTAAGTAATCAAATATTCTAAGTATGGTTTTTTCATAATGTGGAAATGAATGAATAAATGAATATGTAAACCTAGTTTCATAATTCAATTTTATTTTATATACAGCTAAAGGAAATTTAGACAAAATTCTAATTATTAATTTTGTTTCTTAATAAAAATTCAAAGAATATCTTTGAAAAATGCACATATAACATAAGTAAGACTTTAGATAAAGGTAAATACAAATTGTTTTCTACAAACATAAAGCAAATAGAAGTAAATAATTGAATGACAAAACTTGAATTTAAAAGAATGTACTAAAGGAAATAATTAAAACTCAAAAGAACAAAATGTAAATTTATTTCTTAAGATAAATAAATGTTAAAAGTAAAGGCACATAGACAGAATTAATAAATTGAAGGACTGAATATGAATATATATTAACAAGAGGGTGGACTGAAAGAAATGCACAAGTAAATATTTCAAAAATTCAGATAATAACACATTCAATGATGATGTTTAAGTTTAAGTGTCATACCTGCACTTCCTTTTTATTTGAAGGAATTTGGTATTTCATTGTATCTTTAATTTGTTTCTTTAGACCAAGTCTTCTTTCTCTTTCTCCTTCTTTAGGAGAACATTTTCTCCTTTCTTAGATTACTTGCATTCAAGTTAATTTAAATGATAACAAGTGGTGTGTCAGAGCCAAGTATTTTTGTCCCTTAATAATCTATCTTTGGCATGTCTAAAGGCTTTTCATATTAATCTATGAGCCAAGACATCTTTGTAAATGGTAGGACAGAGAGCATATAGAGAGTTTTCAAAAGTTATTAGCTCTGGTCTCATTTCATCTTCATTTATGCCAATATAAATAATCTTTCATATATCATTTGGTCATAAGAAATATTTCCAATCTCCTTTTCCATTATATCTAGTTTAGTCTATCAAAAATTTGGAAGATAGGGGATGGATTACTCTTTGAATAACCTAGAGGATGAAAATGTCGAGTAACCCAAATGAATCACTAGAATTATTTATCTAGTCTGCTCTGATACCACTTGTGGAGTCCCGTAGGGTGGTTTAACCCAATAGGGGAGGGGTAAATTGGGTAAATAAAAATTCATTACTTAACCCTTGTTGAATAATTTTCCACTTTTCATCCTTGTGTGTGGTGTGGCATAAGGTGAATAAATAGATGCATGAAGAATAAAAACAAATGGACAAACACACGCACATGGACAAATTAATTTTTATGGTGGCTCAGGACCTCATCCCTACATCCACTCTTCCAAGGATACTAACTCATTGTGCCTTAGGTTCCACTATACCATGTACAATGGAATACATAAGTGTCCCCAACACTTCTTTCGGATTCTAACTCCAGGGGACATAAACAAGTGTCCCCGACACTTCTTCTGGTTTTACGAATTCACCAGGAAACTCACCTATTTTAAAGATCACAGGCAAACTTGATAGTTTTCTTGAGCTTACTACCAACTCACTAGTTTTGAAGCTTACCAACTCACTAGTTTTGAAGCTTACCAGCAAACTTGATGATTTTCTAGAAATCACCATCAACTTATTACAATATGGTTTATTAAGTTTACCACAAACTCTTAAGTTTTTAGATTAACCAGAAAACTATTACAAATTTAAGCACATGGGAAGATATGATTTCTATCTTAGCTCTTACAATAAAAAGATCTTCCCAAAATGTAAAAACAACTGCCATTTAGATTTATAGATTAATGCTCATAAAGGATAGATGACGGTTTAAGCTCTTGGCCATGGGTGGATAGATTTTTACTCAGTTGAGCGCATTTGTAATGGGTTCCTTCACCACCATCAAATTATCCCACTTCTTCTTGTTAAATAGCTTCTTTAAAATCTCAACCATTGGAGAAGATGGGAGTCAATCAATGTAGAGACAAGAGCAACATTGAATGAATAAGACCATTTTAATTTTTTCTGCCGTTGAAGTCCAGGTCTTTCTATTTTGTCTCGAGTTACTACGTCGCCAATCAGAGAGGAGGACAAGCTGTGATAAATGTGTTTCTCGTTTAACTTATCACAGCTTTGAAAAACTTGCAATGTCACTTATTGCCAGAAATGGTGACTGGTGTAAGTCTGCATAATGACAACTTGAATGTAGATGCCATTTGTATACATAGTCACACAAATAATTTTCCTCTGCAACATCATGGCGTCTCTCTATCTGCAATAGTCTACCATAAGTTGCAAACGAATTCTCCCAGGGTTTGTCTGTCAGTTGAACTTCCATAAGAATGATTATCTATTAAGTAACAGATAAACTTTGATGCATATAAAGTTATACTAACTGATAGACAAACATCCTTGTCTGCCACAATTCCTCCAGAAGATTGTCTGTTCATCGATCCTTCATGTGTATGCTTTGTCTGTTAAAGATAATAGATTGAATTTGAATAGTGCTGACGAAGATGAGTTAATTAATTGAATAATTCCCTTAATACAAATAGATGAAATAAGATATGCTTCCTTTTTTCTTCGTCATCTATTGGAGGTGACAGACGAAGTTCCCTTAGTCTTGCACTAATAGATGAAGTGAGATCTTCTTCTTTTGTTCCTTGTTATCTATTGATAGTGCTAGACGAAACTTACTTCAATTTGCTTGACCAGACAAAGTGTGGCGTTCATCTAATGTAAGTGATAGACGAAGTGTGTTATGCTTTGACTTGGATAGAATATTTTGCATGTTGCATCTGTCTTTCGAAAGTTGTAGACGATCGTGCCTTTGTTTATTGTAGCCCAATTCAATCCAAGTAACTCTTTGTTTGTTTGGCTTTGTCTATTCTCACTGTGCAACATCTTTATCATCTTCAGCTTTGGTTGAACTTTTGTTGTGATAGACGACCTTTTGATCCGAAGATGAGGCAAAGTTCTTTAGCTCTTCTGCACGCTTTTAGCAAAAGAAGGGGTTTGTTCTAGCAACTTCCTTATCTCTTCAATCTCAATTTGTCTGTCTTGGCTCAGCTAAGGTTACACTACCTTCTATATTCATATTGCCTTTCTATCCTCAGAATAATCCATTCTTTTAACTTTGTAGATTAGACAAAGTTTTCTCTTCTTTTTGCATGATTATCTAGGTGACAATTTCTTCTTTCTTCCTTTGTCTGAGTATTTGATGAAGCTTCTTGTTCTTTCTTTATCTCAGACAAGTTTTCTTTAGTCGATGTAGATAGCTTGAATTTCTCGAACAACATTATGATTCTTCGACCATGGATTTATTTTCAACTCCTTTGTCTGCCAAGCCTTCAGTTGCTTCTTCATCCTTGTGCTTTTTATCTTTGACAGACTAACTAGATATAAGTAGTCTACAACTTAAGCTTTTTAATCATGGCTTCGCCTTTATCTTCTTGGTTTGCATTTGTTTGTTGACATTTTCTCATTGAGGTTGACAGACAATGCAAGCTCGTTGTAGAAATCCTTTGAAGCCTTATTTTCTCACATACTTTTGTTCGTGGAAGCATCTAAAGCAACCTTCTTTGTTGTATGTCTCCAAATGTTTTGTTTTCTTCTTCGTCTTCCATGATTCTCATCAGTTTAACTCCTTTGAAACATAGCAGATAG
>JAYJMB010004275.1:1093-13139 GCA_036873735.1 Pouteria campechiana | reverse complement strand
CGTGCATCATAGGCAATAGAGTTAAATATGTTATGAGATCACAAACTATCCATGAGATGTAAGGCTCATCAATTAAAGAATCGTAAAGACATGTGTTATTCAGAGCAATGTTCATAACCTTACCCTCTATAGCATCAAGGTGCTCAACATCATCACAAGATGGACTCACCATTTTCCTCCTTTCGACTATAATAGTGATCTTGATTGCTGCATTAATGTATGAAGAAGCTTTCTTCTCATCCAACTCAGTGTGCTCGATTTTAGATAGTTCAGTAGCACCCAAGTCCTTTCCTTTAAGAGGTGGACTATAGCTAGTAGATATGGGTGTACGAGTACATTTTCTCAGCTTTTGTATTTTAGATCATAGACCTTGTAAACCAAACTTTATGTCCATCAGCCAATAGTTCATTACAACCTTTAAAGAGTGAGGCCTATAATTTTGGACCTCACCACAGACCACCTCTCTAAGGCCATCCAAAAAGAGGATGAAGTTGGCATCTCTTGTTGTCCCAAATAATGCACAAGAAAGCTTCACGAATTCTGCCATGTATTCTAGTAGATTGCTTATTTAGCTTAATTGGTAGCCTTCATTCCAGATTGCATTGTAAGGTCATAAATTAACAACCTTCTGATTGGCTGCCATACAACTCAAAAATACACCATCACAATGACTCAACACAATGCAATCAATCACCTTGACACAATACTCAATCTGGCCCATTCACTCAAGCCTAATGATATGGCCCACCTTTGACAGAGCTGATAGTGAACGCCAATAACAATCTGATAGTCGAGCTATGATCCAAGCCTCTGTTATCTTAGTAGGTCTTGGGTCAGGACATCAGGTAACCTGCAAGACTCTTGGTCAGATCCTAACCTTGATCAACAGCGATCTGGTTGTTCTCTGCTTGGGGGAAATTCCCAATTCATTTGGCCAACTTCCCACATCCAACAAAAGGGGCTGCAAGTGGTCGTGCTCCTAGCAGATTCTAGAATCACCCAAGATGCAAAAACAGACCTTGGCAGATGATCTGGATGTCTATCGAGCTCTCCTAAGTGTGGCCAACCGATGGCAACACAATCACCTACCCAATAGCCACCAATGGACAAAAAGAATAATCGAGGATCCCTCCAAGCTTGCTACAACAACAACGTTTCCAAACCATTGTATGGTCTTCTCAACTTGATCAGCCACAATCCGACCTCCCTATTACAACTAATTGCTAGGATGAGATACCTTTGCATTCCGGTTAAGATTGCAAATGTACAAGAAATCTTGAATAGTGCAGCTTCCAAATTTGTTTCCAAATTGGGACTCTGACTGCTACTCACAGCCTTCCAGCTCAAGACAGGGATCCAACACCTTGTTTTCAACTTTAGTCCAACTTCAAATTACCCATCTTAGTTTGTAGTTTGTACCATAAACACAAATTGCCCAGTTTCAAACTTCTAAATTGGAATTGCAATCTCACCAGGGCTTTAGATTTCCACAACCCTTTTCTGTTTCAACCAGTCATGATTGAATTTGCAGCCATTCTCGTCCAAATTTGGGTTCTTAGTCCTGTACAAAAATCTTGAATGGAGATCGCATTCACATCCCTTACCAATTAGGCTTCTAGCAAGGACTCCACTGCTTAGATCAATGAGGATGGCCCACCTGATTTACCCATGCAATGTGCTTAAGGTGTGTGGCATGTTATATGGGGGGCTGGGAAAACAGAAGTGAAAGTAGCCTAACAGGCTCCTATTTTTGGAAGAGTGGAATGTGGGTGCCTTGATACTGTCCATTTCCATTACAATTTGAATCAACAGTTGGTATATAGGCTTAGCTAGGGGAAATCATTTACGAACTAGATGAGAACCCCATCAAAATAAGGATTCTGTGTGGCTGCTGCAAACATATTCGGTAGAGTGTGACTAGTACCGAGAGAGAGAGAGAGAGAGAGAGAGAGAGAGAGAGAGAGGTAACCAAGAGGAGAAGGAGACAGCATTTTCAGAGTTTGGGGTGTTGTTCAAGAGTGGGCCACACAGGAAAGCAATCAATATCTCAACCTTTTTCCCAATCAAACATTGAAATTGGCATGTCATGACTTGCAATAGTGTCTATAATAGCACTAATTGTTGAATAGATGGTTTTAATCGGTTGTTGAGCGAGAGAACTTGTTGATGATGGGCACTGTTTGCTATTTTGGTTGACAGCAAGTAATGTGTATGGTTGGGAGAAACTAGATAAAAAGGGACTAAATTCATCATTTTTATAAATGTGTGCCAGTTAAGATAAAATATTGTTGCCTAAAATTAGAAAATGGGGAAAAAATTATAGGATCTCAATAAATAGTTCATGTTGGTGATTGCAATTTCGAGAATTTCAAACAAAATTTCGCCAAAATTCTTGTTTTGGAACACTGGCGAAATGTTCTTGCCAGAGAAAAGTGGGGATTCAACTGTTTAGATGAAATTCTCGAAAAATTGAGAAAATTATCGAAATTTTCCCAAGAATCTCGAGATAATGCCAAATTTCGCTGAAATTTTCAATGTAATGCAATTTCTCGGCAAAAATTTCACCAAAAAAATGGAAATAAAAAATAAAAGCCCTAATATGAGAGTTGTAAAATTTTGAAACACACTTTTGCCTCTTCAATACCATTTTTCGAAACCCCCTTTGCTGATTTTTCAGAAAAACAACAACATTTAGGTCGTCAATTGCAAAATCAAAGTCAACTTCCAATATTGTCAGCTTCCGATTCATCTCTTTTCCATCCTAAAATAGTTTTTTAACTTCAAAATCACAAAAAGAGGTTTCGAAATCCATTTTGGAATGTATTTACAGTGATTTTCGAGGTTAAAATCGATGCATAAATAGCCTACTTACCTCCCTTCCGTCAATAGCAACTTGTAACCCATTATTCCCCTTTGAATCCACCCCTTTAGCTTTGAAATCACTGCTGGAGTGGTCGAAATTGCCACAGGAGGTTTGAAATCCACATTGGAACGAATTGGGCATGAAATTTGAACATGGAAGCTGTTGTTCATGGTTCACAGCAGAAGGGGTTCATCCGTCCGTGCCCCAATTTCGTCCGTCAATTGCAATTCACCTCATTTTGCTTCCTTAATGTGCAATTTTCACCCCATTTAGGTCTTAATAAACAATTTTCACCCAAATCAAGTTTGTTTTTGACTTTTCCCTTAAATTTTTGGGGGAAAATGCATCTATTATACTAATAATAATGATTTATCATCATTTTTTAATATTTTGTGAATAGATTTTCCATTATATGAATTAAAATGGGTTGTAGATTGGGTTTTCTATTTAAAAAATTTCTAAAACATATGAAAAATGAATTTTAAAAAAAAATTAATTTAAATAATATAAATATTATTTAACAGCAATAAAAATTAATTAATTGTATTGTCCCTTGTCATATAATTATTTATAAAGTTATCTTTTAACATATGCATTTATAGTTTTATAAGTTATGAAAAGAAAATGGTTTATAATATGACTTAAAAATTATAATATCAAAATTGGGGTAAAAAATATTTATAAAATTACTAAATAAAAGGACATGTATGAATAGAATCATATTTTTCCATATGAACTTTTTAGCTATAAAAGGGGTTGATGCCTTCCTTGTTGAATTTATTTTACGTAATTAATGTTAATTATTTCATAACATTGTTGTTTTTATTTATAGGTTCACTATGTTTACTGTAGATATCTACTTTATCTGCTTTTGCATCATTAGTATGTTTCCTTTATGTCGTATATATTAACATTTAAAGCGATGTTTTTTGTTCTAAATGTGAATTCAGATTTATCATGATTTATTATGAAGTTTTTTGTAAGATTTTTTAATTTTTCTGCATTTTTTTAATTTTTTATATTTTAGCGAAATAGTTCGGCGAAATTTTCGATAATTTCTTCAAAATAGCAAAATTTTTTCCTTTTCAGCTTAGCAAAATTTCCCCTTTTAGCGAAATTGCGAACACTGGTAAGGAGGATAAGAAGAAACAACTATCAACAACGCAAACATAATATCCATGGCCTACAAATTATCTTAGCATATACAAGCAAAATTATTACAGATATTATCCACCACAACCACCTCCATATACGGCAGAATCATATAGTTATTTTTTGATTATCCACTCAAAATGGATATAAATATAAGCAATATAACTACAATAATAACAATAAGAGAAAAATGATAAACCTATTAAGCATTCATTTTGGTGATAATAAGGTTAAAAGACTCTTCATTTTAAACATTTTCTTATGTTAGATGGTCAATCAATTATTATAAACTTATGATGCTAAAGATTTTGTTTGTTTAATGAAATGTCTATACTTTATAATATTATAAATTTTTCATTTGAACTTCATGGCTTGACCAATTAACAACTACCTTAATAAGAATGAACTAATACACCATCATTTATATGTGCAAAATACAAAATCACTATACATTTTTGCATATCTCAATTTTTTTTAGATAATTTTTCATAATGTTTTGGTTTAAAAAATGTTCAATATGAGCAAATATGATCCTATAATGATATGATACGCCTATATGGTACTATATTGATATTTAGAACCATATCACAATCTAAAAATCCAAACCAGAAGATCTAATCTGCCTAACAGGGATGGTACAACAATGCTAACAACAGAGGGCCCAGAAACTAGTTAATCGGTCTTAACTAACAAAAATAAAGACTTGAGCCCGTCAAACGAATCTGGGCCATCTGAAATGCTTTCACAACATATGGCCCACGTATGACACTACATCCCACTCCAAACCACAACTAGTTCAAGAGGTAGAAAGGGAACAATCTCCCCATTCCTTGCTAATCACAAGGTTCTTTTTGATTCCCTATTCCAATGTCTTCCAATTGCTTGGCAATTTTCTAACTCCTCAACTAGCCTTTCCTTCCTTGTAGGTCTTCTTATGACCATGTTGCGGAGAGAATCTTCCTAGAAACACATCCCAATCCTAGCTTTCCTAGTTACTAGTGTGGCAACTCTTCCAACAGGGCCTGTGGCCTTGTTGTTTCTTCACTATTTCAGCCAACCTTCTCGTATAGAACTGTGGCCTTGCTATCTACCAAAAATAGTTTACACTTTAGTTTCTTTGGTGGCCTACCAAACAACATCCGTGATCACACCCATTCCATCACAATTTTAAAGAAAAAAATTAAGAATTATAAAACGCATTTTACAGTTGAGATGAAATTGAACTTCCTTTTCACCTACTAAAATTCCTTCCTTCTCCCCAATACAAACTACACAACTCCATCAAAGAAGGAAGACAACATGGTTGCTGCCCTTCTGGTACAAATACACCCTTCTGATTCGGTATAACAGAAGTTCAATCCAATGTGATCAAATTCCAATCACAATCATCATTGCCATCCACTCAAGATCACATTACAAAGCACAACATCCATCCACAAATTCAACCATGCAATTCCATGCAAAGTCTAGATCATAACTAGTGCCCGTCTTTGGCTAGGACATGACCTAGAGATGCTTTGGCACAATAATCAAGCACTCTTCAAAGCGTTTGATAGCAATGTACAAGACCAATGGCCGGATCTGTCTCTTCCCCAGCGCAACCACAATTTCAACAACAAATTGAAATCTGCAACAAGAATTCCAATCTGCTCTATATCTTTCACAAGCAGTTGTGGTTTTACAACTTACAGATAGAGGATGCAGAACAAAGACCCAAAACAAACAAATTGGAATCTGCCATTAAATCTCCACATGACCCAGTTAAGCGAGCTTAATCCACCCCTTGGATTTGGCTCTAATACCAGATGATGATTGGGATTATATTTATAGTATATGCATGGGGAAGAAACCCTCTTGGATCACTATGCTTAGATTGCTTCCCATATATAGTTAAGTACTTCCAATCAAGGATCATGAACTTACAAGCTATCAAGTTCAAGTACATTGCAGTATTGCACAATTGTTCATTATAATCTATGGGAAAAAATCCAAAAATAGAAGGAAAATCATCCAAAATACAATAAAAATACAATGTTCATCATCATCTTATCCATCTATACTTGGCTAGACATCTCAATGTTCAATTTAAGTCATCCATCTCAAGGAGTAAACCACCAAGGTCACTTGTGACTCTTTTCCTCTATGAACTATTGTATCCTAGCAAATAATAACAACAATGATGATGGCAATTATGGTGAAAATGATCATAGAGATACTGCATATACAAGTAACACCTCACATTGTCAGAAACATTTTAGTTAGTTCACAATAGAGGAGGGTCTTCAATATGTCATCTAAGATGATGATCATGGTGCCCATATTCTCATTAAACAGTTCATAAAAGATATGGAAGTGCAAAGAAGAATGGGCAAATTAATAGAGACTCCATGGAAGAGAATCAACTTATCAGCATGGCCCTATGAACGATTCTTCACACACTCTCAAGGCTCTGCGTGCAGCCAGTTGCCTTATCCATATAGACACTACCTAAAGATTCCAAAGCATTATATTGTTAGTAAATTCTGCCACATTAAGACTACCAACTCATCCCACGGCCTACATAAAATTTGAACCCTTTGAAATTTCAGCCATGAAATTAAAGTTTAACCAGTTCTACCCATACTGAAATACCAGAGCTGCTACATCATCATCATCCATGTTCAGATCAATCTAGCTTTATGGGCAGGAAGTTGGTATCCTGCAAACATGATGATTATGATGGTGTTATATAGCCTCCACGCACCTCCACCTGGTAGTGGGGTAAGATTTTAATACACTTTTAAACTCCTTTCATATTTGATGTTTTACTGTCACACAGATAACCAACATTATAGTTTCTTCTTAGTTTTTTACACCCTTTTTTTAAAAAGATCATATGTTTCTGGCATATATTTCCATCATCATTAAATGTAGCATTTCAGGTATTTTTTTTTTTTTTTTTTTTGGTTTTAAATGGGCATTTGCATGCACCTTAACTTTCTGCCTATTTTAGTATAAACTTTGGTGATAAAAGTAACAATTCTTGGCTATAAAGATAATTTATCTCTAACTAGGACTAGCAATGTATTTCCATTTAGCAATATATTTCCAAGTAACAATTCTTGACTATAAAGATTATTTATTATCTCCAAATAGGACTACAATACATTTCCATTTAGCAATAAAATGAACACTAGGCATTATAAATTAGTTAAATTTCCTTTCTTCTCTTGCATTCTTCTTTCTAAGGAAGCCTCTTTCAATGCAAATTGCATAAGCACCAATACTTCCATTCAATGCAAATCAACTTTAAACATCTCGAAGCAAAAGGCCAAAGGATTTTCACCTTCTAAACACAACTAAAATGCCACATTAATAAAAAATCTTCCTCTGATGGATACTATGACTTGTCACCCTTCCAAAAGGAAATTCAGACAAAGAACTAATGAATTGTTTTGAAGACTAATATCCAAGTAAGCAAGTCCAGTTTGACCCTCTTTGACACCTCAAGAAACAATTAGAATATCACAAGAACATCTATTGATCAAACTGCCCAGATTTACCAAAGAACATAAACTTCTCTCCATATTAAAATGCCGTTTATGACTAAAAATACTCCCATGTGGCATTACAATGTCAATTTAATTGGCATAACCAGCATGCTGGAAGAGCTCAACGATTCTGTCACTAGATAATATAGCAAGAACACAATATATGAGTAAATGGCCAAGAAAATTATATTTCCCCATGGATTCAACAAACAGACAAAAGTATAACTGTCTCTTCTAATCATTATTAAAAATTAACATGCGGTTCTTTTTAGCTTACATACTCTAAAATATCACCCAAAGACCAACAATAAAGGACTCTCAACAAGATAATCACTTTCTAATTGTAATTATCCGTAAGACATCTAGGCATCTGTTAAAGCCGCCATCACCAGCAGCATTGAAAAGAGCTTAGAGAATATTTCCCTCACTATGGTTTTTAAAAAATACAGTGACAAATAACAGATGCATAACAATTATAAAGACCATGAACTCAGCATCCAGATAGGTCACATAAGAATTATTACGGCAGCATGACTCTTCCAAAGAATATCACTGGTGCCATACACTCATTACTAATCTTAAGCCTAAGCAAAGGAGAACTGCATCAAGATGATTGATTGTATGAACATTTGCACAATTCACAGATTGAGAGGATAGGCATAATAAGAGTCATGCACCTGACTCAACTAGTTGCGAAAAATAGCCAAAGAGATGAAGACCCCATCATTTTGCAAAGATTAACTGATTAGCCAGGATAGGCATAATAAGATTCATACAGTTGACCTAAATAGTTGGAAAAGGGGCTTAAACATGAAGACCCTATCTTTTGCAAGATTAATAGATTGCACTTTATTTTTCCTTTTGGAAGTCGGGAACTCTCAGCAGGTAGCTTCAGGTCATTAGTGGCAAGGAAATGAAAGAGCAACAGCTCCTAGAAGCATATAACCTGAAGAAAGAAGGAAGATCCTCTCAATGGGGAAAAAAAGGGACGATGAGAAGAAAAATCGAAGAATTAGGGATTTGAGAGAAGGAGAAAAGAGAATTATGGAATTCAATAATGTATTTAATCGCAATCAATTAGTAAAAGTGGTGTATACATCATAGTCGTTAAAGGCGTAAGGCACACTAAGGAGCAAAGGGCTCTTGACGCCTAGGTGCAAGGCGCACTGGCAAAGCGTTTGCCTGAATGAAGCAAAGCACATATTATATAAATCAAATAAATTTAATTGTAAATATAATTTATAATAATAAAATAATAAGATTACTCAAATGTTAAATATAATCTTATGGAGGGGCACCGACATTGGTTAAGCCAAGAAAGAAATGGGAAATTGGAGAAATTAGAGTCCTAATTGAATATTAAAATTGCTTACACCTAGTATATGTGTGAATCCAGCGGGGCCCATCATGGTCTCCATCAATTTAAGAAGACATTGGAAATCAGTCATAGTTGTGTAAACATGTAGAAAATACCCCATTTATAGAGATTATAAAAAAAAACCGCCCTAACACAATCTCAATCCTAGCGGGATGAGGATTACTAAAACCAAGTAAAGCAATAATCTAAACCATTCATCAAAACAAAAAACTATATAAAATAAAGTTAAAATCCTAATTTCTATGCTTGCACCTAGCATATGTGCAAATCTACTGGGACCATTATTATCTCCACCAATTTAAGAAGACTTTGGAAGAAAGAGGGAAGATTCCCTCAATAGAGAAGAAAGGGAAGAAGGGGAGAATAATAAAAGAATAATGAATTTGAGAGAAGGAGAAAAGAAAATTAGGGAATTCCATAATGTACTCAATTGCAATTAATTAGTAATAGCTACGTAAACATGTAGAGAATCTCCTATTTATAGAGATAATAGAAAACCCTAACATAATCTTAATCCTAGTGGGATGTTGATTACTAAAACCCTAAATGAAGCAACAATCTAAATCATTCATCAAAACAAGGACATTAAAACAAATAAATATATAAAATAAAATAAAAATGATAACTTCTATGCTTGAGCCTAGTACTTGTGCAAACCTGGCACCGACCACCTCCAATAATCAGAAGTCATGGGAAAACATACTTCTTCTCAAAAGCTACAATGAACAGTACAACAAACATCAAACAAAGCATAGAATCGTCACAACAAATGTCTTCCAAAGATCCAACTCAAGTACCTTTACCAACTATGACCATGATTTCTTTCTCAATGCAATCAACTTTTGGTATTGAATCTCTGGAAACACTGTATTGAAGTGCCCATTCTTCCACCTTGTATTTTCTAGTCAAACATGTTTCCACAAAGTGTCCTCCTCCACCACAAGACACACAGATGTCACAAATTCCAAACATAATTGTGGGCAAATTTACAACCATATCCTTTTGAATGGGATAAAACCTCTAAATGGGTAATGAATAGAGACAGTATCATTGGAATGAAATTATCAAAGAGATATACCACTCGTTATAACAAAAGAAAAGATCAAATAATAAAGAAACACCGCATTACACTTGTCATAATCAACATCATGTTCCTTATGCACTGTCATTGCAAAACCTAACACACAACAAAATTAGAGTATCAGAAAGCTGGAAATTTTGAGTAAAAAAGCAGAGAAGATCACAAGGGAATGCCCCAGATACTGAGATGAGAAGTTCCCATTGATTTATATAACTTCAAACATTTGCTAACCACTGGGACACCAACCTAAACCATTAATACAACGTCATAGGATCAAGTCAAGTCTTAGCCAATATGATTCCTGAAAGAGAGAAACATCAAAACAGCATGCGTGCTGGTCTCTGTGTGTGAGAGAGATGGGGACAAGAGGGAGAGAGGTTTCAAGTAATTTACATATCGTCATTTTTTCTATCACATGGATGGTCGCCTACAAGTATAATGGATATGAAATCATGTCCAAGAGATCTCATCACACCATAATTCTTCATAAGCCTGATGGTCAAATTTTAACAGGATACTTCAAAAACACGGTAAATCATGCAAGAATCAATATGAATTTGAAAGCGAAAATGATCATTGGAAGAAGGACATCACTGGAACTCCCTCCGCTGTGGATCACAGCATCAGAAATATTCTCTACATCTCTAGGGAATCCATAGAGCATCTGATTAGATGGAACCTCCACCAGTATCAATTTCCTATATTCATCTCAGAGCACCCTAATGATCATTTGACGTAGGATCAAGAAATTCAAAACATCTCTTACAGAGGCGAATCAAGTGTAGTTGGATCATGACACCAAAGAAATCAAATTGTGTCGCAAAATTCCGTTTGGGTTGGTGGATAGCTCGTTTCATCTCAGATAATGAATCCTGCAAGGAGCTTATGTCCGACTGAAAACTAAATTATGATCTCTGTGGCAAAACCGACATATTAAACTAAGGAATGGTGAAAGGGAAACTCAAAGATAGACAGCTATAGCTGCCGAAGCTAGATAAAGACATTTCCAAAATACCCAATCCGCTACAATCAGACATCAAAATGCAAAATTGCCATTTAAATGGAGCTACATCGACCCGTTCGCTGTAAAACTAAAAACCCAGATCGGATATTTCATGATTTCATAACAAAGAAACGAACAAGAGTAGATCAACAATTATTTGATAAGCAGGAAAAGGTAGAAAACGGGGAGAGGATGAGGGTTTCCGTACGCTTCTCTCTCCTCAGCCAAACAAGAAATCCCAGAGGGGAGGATAAAACAGGACATGAAAACAAAGCACCCAAATGTGGAGAGAGAGAATGGACTTCTCAACCACTCAGATTTTAATCCGTGGGGTAGTGATTGCCTGATTTCTTTTGATTTTTACACATTGTATATCTCTCCCTTGCTTTTTGTTCCGCGTGCGTTCGTTTGGTGCGTCGTATATGTGATCCGGCTGTTGGCCAGTCGCTAGGGTAACTTCCTCGTCTCATGCTTTGCTTCTTGTGTGCGTTTGTTTGGTGCGTCGCCAGCGATGGTTGCAATTGGTTCGTTACTGTCACGCGCCTTTGGCCAGATATTCTTAAGCTTTTTGTGTCGCCGCCGAAGCTAAATATGCATATTCTGGCAGAAGACCAATTCGGTGCTTTTGGTTAACCAGCTATGTATTATTCAAGTAAAACTCTCAAATATCCTTTTTATATTTACATCCTTTGCAAAGTTGCATAACCATGGCATTTAGAATTTCATCAAAACTGCGATAAGAACTTGTGTATATTTGATACATATTATATATATTTGCATTTTGTGTCGCCGAGGAAGCTAAATATGCATATTCTTGCATAAGACCAATTTGGTGCTTTTGGTTACCAGCTATGAATTGTTCAAGTAAAACTCTCAAATATCCTTTTTATATTTACATGGCATTTAGAATTTCATCAAAACTGCGATAAATATTAGATACATATTATATATATTTGCATTTAGTGTCGCCGAGGAAGCTAAATATGCATATTCTTGCATAAGACCAATTTGGTGCTTTTGGTTACCAGCTATGAATTGT
>JAYJMB010004274.1:0-13144 GCA_036873735.1 Pouteria campechiana | reverse complement strand
GCCCCCCCCCCCGCCCCCCCCCCCCCCTCTTCTTGAGCTACCATTCAGTAAGGGACCAACAATTTCCTGAACTACTTAAGTTGTTGATCCAAGAACCATAAGAATCCATGGAGATATGTTGCAACATGACTAACATCATGCCAAATGAAGTGAATGCTCCACAAGAAGCATCTGAGTCACCGAAAATAATGGCCATGTTGCAATCTGGGAAGAGCACAACTTGGGACAAAGGAAAGGTGCCAATGCAAGAAGAGTCAGTGCTGGAAATTCCTTGTCCCCTTGTTGAAGAAAGGAAAGCTCCAGAACTAACAATTAAGCTAGATTATGATGTCATCACTCACCTGTGTAGAATCTTGGTAAGACTGAGCATCTACGATGCACTTCAGCTCTTTAAAGAGTCTCGGCAAGCGCTCATAAATGCCCTAGTAGATGAGTTTGTCAAGGACTGATATGTGGTAGAGGTTGCTAATACAATGAATGCAACCAAACCATCACTTTCACAATTGATGACTTATTACTTAGAAGTATGGAGCATAATCGTCCACTATTCATAAGTGGCAATTTAGCGGTAGAAAGGATTAACTACATTATGTTGGATCTAAGATCTGCGGTGAATATTCTTCCACTCAAAGTACTAAAGCATATTGGGATGTGCCCGTCCGTTCTCAAAAGCAGCACTCTGGTGATTCAAGGCTTTAACCAAGAGAGTCAGAAGACCATGGGGACTATCACCTTGAGCCTTGATATTCAAGGATTTCTCACAAAAGTCAACTCTCATGTCATTAATGCGCCAACGTCCTACAACCTATTGCTAGGAAGACCATGGTTGCACCGATATCAAGTTGTGGCATCCATGACGCACCAATGCTTTAAGCAATGCCAGGATGGCATAATGAGGAGCATATTAGCTAATGTACGGCCATTAACAATTTTAGAGACATTTCTCTCAAAAGCACAATACTATAAACTGGCACCGAATGAACCAGAGCAGCCAAAAGAATCGACCAAGCCAGTCATGGACAGAAGGCAATAGTCGTTTACTGCTTAAAAATAAGGGCAACATTACAAAGACCCTCATCATAGGTTGTACCTCCACAGGCAGTCTCGTTCCCAGTGGTTCCGCCATAAATATCTTTGCGCTTTGAAATTGCAACAAGCATCTCACAAGAAGCCAAGTTAAAACTCATGAAAGAGTTAGAAGTGCTCCAACTAGACAATGATGATGAGGAAAGGTCATCAGTCCAACATCCGCAACCGTCACAACACCAAGTCACTCCTGCTCCAGCACGAACTCCGCTAACTCAGAATATGTTCAGCTGGAGTCGAGTCGTTACTTCCTTAGCTCTACAATCTTTTGCTTTCTAGGTTGGGACATCGATGCCGAGACCGCTTGGAAGAGGACGCGGAAGAGGGTCGGTCAGGCCATTAATAGGCAACGGGCAAGCCATACCCCCACTAGCTAGACTTTATGAGAATCAAGTTGCAAACTCTTTGCGAGCTTATATATCGCCACAACTAGCACCAATTGAGAACATCCTATTCCAAATCAACATTCTGGGCTCAAGGCGAACAATCACTACTCCTCCAACATTGTCACCTTCAATGCTAAGCTACTCTCAAGTAGTCTCAAAACCAACGCAGTCATTGCATTTTGAGATCAACACTAGGGGCAATAGTCAAGCAAAGCAAGAGACACCTCCAGTCTCAGCTCCAAGAGTAGTAAATGGGAAATCGGAGGAGGAAATTACAATTCATGTTGGTCGAGTATAATTGGTCATTGACTTGATTGGGTAAGTTAGAAATCATTTAGGGCAAAGAACCTGAACCGCAATCCTAATCGGAAAGAGGAAGATTAATATTTAAGAAGATGGGTTTGTTGTATGAACAATGTCATACTTCTGATCATCTATCTAAGAAATTCTTGTCTACCAAAAAATTTTAAAAATTTAGCAAGGGATGTGGAAGGATGATTGACCTCCTCGGCATTTATTTAGATGAACCCTATATGTCAGTAACCGATCTGCTCATCCCAGTTCCAATCAAAGGAAAATTTGAGGGTCTTCGGTATTCAGGGGATCAGACAGGCCTTAGTGCAAACAATGATATTGACATGGGCAATGATAAGGAGTATACGTCGGGTAGCTCCTGTGAGAGTATCAGGTTAACTGTCAGCCCCACTATGTGGGACTGCCAACCAACTCCTAATGAGTCCAAGATGTCAAAAATGACATCCACCTTATCAACAATTGCATATTGCTATATGGTTTCTAACTCTCACCATGCATCAACAGAAGAGGAAGAATCTAAGTCCGATGACAAAGAATCACAAACAAATTTTGAGGGACCTAGTGATAAAGATGACAAAGAAGTCATTAATGACTGAACAATTCCCAAATTAGAGTTAAAAATGGCTAGTGAGACTCATGATGACAATGTGCATGAGCCCAATCATGAGTCAAACCCTGACCATTCAGAGGAAGAATAAAGTAATGATTTTGATTCTACTTTAGAAGAAATAACCTATGGCACAGCTCCACCAGGGTTAAAAGATGGTGGACAACCAACATTCAATGAACTTGAAGAGTTCAACTTGGGCACAGACGAAGATAAGTGCCTTACCTTCATCGCCAAATCTTTGTCGGAGTATGAGAAGCAATTGCTAATGGATCTTTTCAGGGAATTCAAAGATGTCTTTGCATGGACATACACTGAAATGCCTGGCTTAGATCCGAATATTACAATGCATTCTTTACACATCTCTCTAAGTAAGCAGCCAGTAAAGCAAGCGCCAAGGAAGTTCAGACCTGAATTAGAGCAATAGATCATTAATGAGATTAACAAATTGCTGGAAGCCAACTTCGTCTGAGAAATCAAGTTCCCAAGATGGCTCTCTAGTGTTGTCCTAACAAGAAAAAGAATGGGAAAATCCGAGTTTGTGTCGATTTTCACAATCTTAATGAAGCTTGTTTGAAAGATGAGTTCCCGTTGCCACATACGAAACTCCTTATAGATAGCACATCACTCTACGATACATTCTCGTTTATAGATGGTTACTTTGGCTACAACCAGATCAGGATGACGCCAGCAGACAAGGCTTCCACTGCATTTCACACTCCAATGGGAGTCTTTTGCTATAAATTTATGCCATTTGTACTAAAGAATATAGGAGCTTCTTATCAAAGAGCTATGCAAGTTATTTTTCATAACATGCTTCGCAAACATGTTGAGTGCTATATCGATGATTAGGTGGTAAGATCCAATAGTCACGATCAACACTGTTAGGATCTACTCACAATCAACACCGTTAGGATCTATGCACCATCTTTGTACAGCTTAGGAAAAATAAGCTGTTCATGAACCCACTCAAATACGCATTTAGAGTTGGGTCAAGCAAGTTCTTGGGATTTATCATCCATCATCGAGGAATCGAGGTGGCCCCATAAAAAGCAGAGGCCATCAGAAACATGTCTCCTCCAAGGAACATAGATGATCTAAGGAATTTGCATGGCAAGCTATCTTATATCTGACGATTTATCACCAGTTTAGCAAGAAGATGTTAGCCATTTCGTCGCCTACTAAAAAAAGATATGGACTTTCTTTGGGACAAAGCTTATCAAAAAGCCTTCGATACCATCAAAGAATTACTCCGCAACCCGCCAATTTTTGCTACACTAGCTAAGGGTAAACCCCTTATTCTGTAAATCTCCACGAGCGAGTAATCGTTGGGGACATTGCTCACACAAGAAAATCAAGATGGTAAGGAGCAAGCATTGTACTACCTTAGTCACTGGTTGATCAATGCAGAATACAATTATTCTCCGATCGAAAAGATATGCCTTACCTTGGTATTCATAGCCAAAAAGTTAAGGCATTATTTCCTTGCTCGTGAGATCGGGTTAGTTTCTAAATCGGATCAACTCAAGTTCTTGATCACTCATCCCATACTATCGAGATGGTTGGCAAAGTGGTCATTATTACTATCAGAATTTGACATCACTTTTATCCCATGAAAAGCAATGAAAGGACAAGTTCTGGCCGATTTTTTGGCAGTTCATCCGGTCGATGAAGAGGTCGTTGTACAAGAAGGCTTGCCAAATGAGGAAGTATTTATTGCACAAGTCAACACACCCTAGTAGATGTATTTCGATGGTGCTGCCAAAGTTACTGGTGCTAGAGTTGGAATTTTCTTCATCTCACCTCAGAAAGACATTCTTCCATATTATTTCTACTTAGGAAAGAATAACATAAAAAATGAAGCGGAGTATGAGGCACTAGTCTTAGGACTTCAAATCGCCCTTAACATTGGGATTACAAAATTAGACATCTTTGGTGATTCAGAATTGGTGGTCTAACAATTAACCACTAAATATGAAGTTCGCCAACCCAGTTTGCGTCAGTATTATGATATTACGCAAGGGTTAGTGGATCAGCTTTTTCAAGTTAGCATTGTGCATATTCCGAGGACTTAGAATACAATTGCTGATGCCTTAATAAACTTAGCAACTGCTCTAGCCATTGCTGGAGGCCAAAAACTCATTGTCAAAGTTAAGCAACGAAGCCGCATTCCCAACTCATATGATGAGGAGACTATTAAGCGAGTGGAATGTGTAGCCTGCATGGAACTAACAATAGATGATTGGCGAATCCTGTGAATTGACTACTTGCAATATAGAATTCTCCTAAAAAACTCAAAGGAAAGATTCGACCTTAGAAAAAGAGCTACTCGATATGTTTATTACAATAATACATTGTATCACCAAGTATATGATGGACTTTGGCTTCGTTGTCTTAATAGGGAAGAGATTCAATAGACACTCATGCAAGGGCATTCTAATGAATGTGACAGGCATCCATCCGGTCAAATATTATATAAGCGAGTCAAATGCCTAGGGTACTACTGGCCTACAATGGTCTCGGATTAACTATAATTTGCTAAATCATGTCTTCAATGTCAGCTTCATGGGGATATTCGACACATACCACCATCAGAGTTAGTGCCTAGAAGCATCTCTTGGCAGTTTACATGGTGGGGATTTAACATTATCGGCCCAATCACCCTCCATCTTCCAAAGGACATGCCCACATTCTAGCAGCAACCGATTATTTCTCCAAATAGGTGGAAGTTGACTCATATAAGAGAGTCAGAGCCAAAAAAGTAATCGAGTTCATTAAGTTCAAGATCATGTATCGATATGGCAACCCTTACCACATTACATTGGATAATGGCACTCCATTCAAGAATGAAGAAATGGAGAAGTTTTGTCAAAAGCAAGGTATCAAACACGTGTTCTTTATACCATATCATTCACAAGGAAATGGCCAAGCTGAAGTGTTCAGTAAGGCAATCCTAAGGATTATGACAAGAATGACAGATAAGAATAAACGACAATGGCATCTTAAATTGCTAGAGACACTTTAGGTTTATTGCACCACTCACCGAATAACAACCAATGTGACTCTATAGTCTCTAGTGTTTGTGGCAGAGGCAGTCTTGCCCTTGGAAGTGCAATTGCCATCACTAAGCCCTTGAGATGACAGACCAACAAGCCAAGTTGCGGTTTGAGGCATGAAAACCGATTACAAGCCAAACAAAGGATCGATTTATACTAAGCCCGCACGGTCGAGGCATATAACCGATTGGTTAAACACCAAGCTTATCACCCAAGTGATCTGGTTCTCAAACTAAGGACAGAATTAATGGTGGATGGCAGGTTAATTGGCAAGTTTTAGCCAAAATGTGAAGGGCCTTATGTCATCGGAGAAGCCTACGCTAATGGCTCATACAATATTGCAAACAGTAATGGCATAGGAGAATAACCTATTAATGGGTGTTTCCTAAAGTATTACTATACATAAGCCGGGAGGAGGCAAACACTAGGGGCATTTGCTCCCCCCTTTCAAAGGACTAGTCTATCTGCAGAAATTCAGTTATCACTATGCATGAAATGTACAAAAAATAAAAACATATCTTTTCATTTCACATAGTTTGACAATTGCAAATCTTCCCTATCAAGTTGAATATCAACTAGATCTATTCTGGGGAATTTCTTAGAAATCTTCTTACAGGAATTAAGGGCCTGCCTAAAATGTTCAGTCATTTGTTGAAGCAATATCTCTCGACAATCAGGTTGCAACAACAGCATCACCTTCAACCTCTACCTTCAGTAGGGACTCCTCGGCTTCCCACTGCGCTGCCACAGTAGTGTCACGCTCAGCTTCTACTCTCTTAAGGGAACTCGCTGCCTCCTTTTGTGAGAGCACCCCAACATCCCGGCCCGCTAGAACCTCATCCTCCCTGGCTTTAAGTTCGGAAGCAGTCACCTTCAATTTATTGAAATGGATCGGCTCCTCATTTAACTCTGTCATCATCGTAGAAAACTCAGCGTGGTGGTATCTTGTTGCTCCTGAGCGGCTATGAGCTACTGCATTACAGCTTCCATCCGATTGATGAAACCCTACCTTCTGATTGCATTCCACGTTGTCAAGGGCAGAATCCACTACCAAGCCATCCCAACTGCATGCATTAGCCCGGGAGCGGTCTCTGGGGCAGCTGCCATCGTCAGGTTCTCCAGTAAGGAAAGTATTGGTGTTCTTCCCCTTGGAGCGGCACCAGCCGAAGCAAAAGGTTAGGAGGAACTCTGACTCCTGGATGCGACGGTCTCTCTAATGGAACTAGAACCAAGAGCTAACGCTGTCCCACTCGAACTTGAAGCCTCTCCTCGAAAGCATTGGGCTAAAGGAGCTAGGATGGAGCTAGAGTATGAATGCTTCAGAGAATGAGACAGCTAATCAGAAGAAAATAAACCTACAAGAAGGCCAAAAGGAAAAAGTCAGTACTTTTAAGGAAAGATGTTAGCACTTTCTTATCAATAATACATATAAAAGGTCAACGAGAAAGAGAGATACTCAGCTGCAAAAGCAGTGGAAGGATGGGAGACAGTAGTAGAAGAGGATGCCTCAATAGCCACCAAAGTTTCCTGCATCCTCGCAGCTGCTGCCCTCCTTAGGACCTCTTCCATCTCCTTAATAGCAGCCTCTGCAGATCCCCCGGCTACAGTCGACTTCGAACCCGCCGCCAAAGCTGCACCGACTACAGGCCCAGAACCGAGAGAGGCAAAACTAGCCAAAAAAGGATTTACAGGGGAAGTCCATCTAGATGAGGAGGGATTAGAAGAGATCGGTATGGGAGAAGGGGAATATGATACCCCTCTAGAGGAACCACTGACATCCCCTGGAGAACGGACCTGCTCCCTGTGGCAACCTTGGGAACAAAGGATGTGGATGGGTTCGCTATTGTGACCTGACCAGGTCTAGAGGAAGAATGAGGTATGGAAGTTTGTGAAGTGCTTCTACTAGAAGAGAGATTGACGAGACCGGCTTCATAAGGAATATCAACCCTTAGCAGCTCCAATTGGACATATGAAGCCAGCAACTACTCCTTATCAAAACTAGTAGAAGTATGAAACTTCCGCTTTCGGGTGACAGTTTTAATTCTCCATCGAGACAAGGAGCCGCCTGATCAAGAGTAGAAGCGGACACACAAGCGAGAGCAGAGCGGGGAGTTATGCGGAAATAAGGAAGAAGATCTTGTTCCCACTCTATAGTAGATCTTAGGTCCGGGAACGAAAAAGACAGAAGAGGAAGAGGATCAGGAGTAACAACCTCTTCACCAGGAAAGCCACATGGAAAATCCGCCTGGCAACAGTGATCCGTGAAGGAAACAACATCCACTAGCAACAAGCCCACAGTCATTAGCTTATACCTAAGGTCATACAAGCTATATTCCTCTAAAGAAGAAAGTGCAATCGAGGGATGAACAAGACTAGTTGTCCAAACTGCTTGAAAAGGGAAACCCCTGGCGGCCTTGACCCAAGCCCAATGACTTTTTTAGTCATCGTTTGGTTCAGCAGTTAGCACAAAAAGCTTGCGCCAGGGAACACGGGCGATAAAATAAAAGTAATAACTAGAATGAAGAGCTTTACTGAAGGTAAAGATAGTTGAAAACATCAAGAGAGTGAAAATGGAAATCTCTCAAAGATTGTGGACCCAATGGCAAAGGGATACAACATATCGCCAGCTATTGGGAACCAATTATTCCGGAGAAATGTTCTAGCTACAAAGAAGAGCAGAGATGAAATTGTTCTGATCTAAACAAAATCCTGCCTTAAGAGAACCTAAAGAAATAGGAACTAGGTTTTCGTGGGGATGCTATGGCAGGGCAGTGGGTTCTAGAAACACCCAAGTCATACCCTCTAGCAAAGGGTAGAGTCAGAATGCCTCCACAATACCATCCGACAGATGCGGATAAAACTTCTCGACAGCCATGAGGAAGGAAGATAAATAGAAATGGGAACGAAAGATGAAGATGAGTTACCGGAGGAGAAGAAAACAGCGATGGCTTGAAGACATAAGGGGCGAAGAAGAAACCAAAAGTGGGAAATGATTTTTCGTATCTACATCGGCATCTTAAAGTCATCTCTCAACAAGACCATCTAGGGTTTTACGCAAAATTAGGAAAATGACAAACTAAGGATTTGTGAAGATTAGAAATTAGTCATTTTCACATCCCATCACATTTAAACCTCGTACATGTGGATGAATAAAAGCATCGAGAGGTCACATCAGCACAGATAAAGCTGTCGCAGAATGATTGGTGTTGGAATTTAAGAAAGGGGGGCAAAGGCATTTGAAACATAGAATTTTGGATCCGCTAACAGTAAGTATTTGAGTGGACTCACCTAGATAGGCACCACAAGATTAAAAACTGAAAATGTTAGAGCATCTCTAGGATCTGTTGCTCTCTAAAGGCACATAGGCTCTACTCCAACCGATGTGCCAGCTTGCACTCAAGGGACATTACGGACCCTGCTTCAGTCAGCTCACGCTCAAGACTGCCTTCTTCCCCAACTTCGGCCCTAAAGTGGGGGAGCATGCAAAGGCACCCCAAACATAGAAATCCAAATCCGCTGAAAGTAAGTATTTGAGTGGAGTCGTTTGGGCAGGCACTACAGGATTAAAAAGCAGAAGCATTCAACAAGGTGATTTGAGGATCACAAAGAAACCAGTAAATAAAAGTCACCCTTGTCAATTAAGAAAAGGGAACCCAAGTGCATCCAAGAAGGCCCTCATGTCGAGCATAAGGCTTATGCTAATGGTTCATATCGGATTATAAATAGTAATGGTATAGAAGAATTACCCTTTAGTGAGTGATTTCTAAAGCATTACTATGCATGAGCCGAGAGAGAGAGAGAGAGAGAGCAAATGCTGGGGTCATTTGCTCCTCCTCTCTAATCCTTGTAAATATTTCTTAAACAATTTGATCTACATGCAAAATTCAAATCATTACTATGCATGAGCCGAGAGAGAGAGAGAGAGAGAGAGTGAGAGAGAAACAGAGAGAGAGAAAATGCTTGGGGCATTTGCTCCCCCTTTCTAACCCTTAAAAATGTGTCTCAAGCTATTTGATCAGCATGCAAAAATTGGAATTATCATGAAGTCTGCAAAAAAAGAAACATGCCAAGAGACCAAGTGTTATGAGAAAAATTACTAAAATTGCATTAATATATGAGGTTCTCATACATGGGAGGAGTTTACAAATGAGTTAAAGCAGTTAAAATAGACTCCTTCATACGGCCGAACTGCTCCTCTACTATCTTTAATGTTTGAGCACCTTTCGGGCTTACAACTAGAGATGACTTCAACTCTATTAAAGTTCCCTCAGTCGCTGTCACTTTTTGCTGAGAAGCAACTACTTCTTCCGTCAAATCCTTGATAATCTCTAAACCTTCAGCTTCATCTTTCTCCTTGGAAGCAATAAAAGATTCTTGAACGGATAAATAACGACTCAACTGGTGAAACTCCCTCTAAAGGGCTTCGAGGCGATCTCTGTTCGTTCCCACATCTTCTCTCAAAGAGCTCAACTCTGCTCGAAGAGAGGAAAGATGCTCTGAAGCCATGCTCATGGTTGACGAGTTCTCATCAACTATAGACCGTATATCTTGAAGTTCAACTTCCTTGGCAGCAATGGTTTCAATAGGAAGTCTCGGGATAGCATCTGACTCAGCCTGTGCCCATGTTGCTGAAAAGATTCCAGTTACTCAAAAATTGTTGATAGACAAGAGATGTCACTGCCCAACCTTTTTATACCTTCAAAGCAGAATAGAAAACGATCTTTCGACTTTGTAGTTGCATCAGACAACGAGGCTTTCTACAGTGATCAAGCAAAGTCAAAGCAAAAAGATCGGACTTCATCTTCTAAGTCCTCCTGTTGAACTTTACTTTGCTCCTTTGTTGCTTGGATGTGAGCTGAAAACAGCATCTAAAGAAAATCTTCACTTAGCAAAGCATGAAGTTGTGATGTTAGTGCTTCAAGCACCTCCCTATCTGGTTCTTAGATACCATCACCAACCTCAATTGGCAGCAATGCCTCTGAAGCAGAAGGGAAAACCTCGCTGGTGTCATGATGACCCTCAATACTAGGAGTAGCTTTGCTTACATCTCTGTCAGAAATAACTACAACAACGGCACCCTCCAATGGGACCTTCGCTGAGGTGATCTCCTCTTCAACTGAAGGATCTCTCAAGTGAAGAAGATGTGAGGATGATGGAGAAAGCATAATAGGTATATCTGCGAATAAGGCCAGGACTATCTCCACATTAAAAGAACCTAATGACAACTCCATTCGATCATTGGCCGATTTGTCTGCTGCAGTATCAGTAGTGTCAACAACCCTCTTTGCTTGATCTATACGAGGTTCTGCATGGACCACCTTTGGGAGAGGGGCTTCTACATTCCCGCCTTCACTCACTTATTCGAACTCAGCAACATGCGGAGAGGATAATGGAACTGGAGGAATTGCTTTATCAAGAGAAGCAGTCACTGAGCGGGACAGTCGAAAAACTACCTTTTTAGTTATTCTTAAGGGTGGAAGATCGAAAAATCCTTGACTAATCTTTGTTTTCTTACTTTGCTTCCCATTGGCACTACTTGGAGTAGCTTGCCTCTTTTGAGATGAAGAAGTCCTCGAAGAAACTGAAGCTTGAGAAACCGCCTTTTTTATTCTTGAAGGTGGAAGATTGGACTAGTCTTCATTTTCTTACTTTGCTTCCTAGTGGCACTGCTTGGGGTAGCTTCCCTCTTTTGAGGTGAAGAAGTTCTTAGAGGAACTGAAGTCCGAGGAGCCCTGTCATGGAATCATACTAGAGTGCAATCTGCCAAGTACCATTCCAACCCTGCCTCTGCATCAACTTCTACTTTAGTCAAATCCTCCTTTAAAAGAGGCATGCTAATCAGTGCAATTTGCTCAGCATAAGCTGGAGGGACATAAGGAGCCTGCTCAGGAGTCATCGGCTCAAGAGTTACTGGCTCCATCCAGATATCTTTGCCAACGGAGTATATTTGGTGACCAAAGCCCCACCACCTGATATGACTATGGTCAATACGATAAATATTCTATCAGGAAAGACGATCATCTAACCACAACACATATTGTGAAAAAGTGGCCGACCTCTCAAAATCCATAGCCCATTGTATCCCCAAGAAGATATCCTTAGGCATGTCAAGTGTAAAAAAAGATATTAATGGACGGTAAGCAAACACGCCACAATTTGGAGGCATCTCCCTATTAATTTTACCCCCATTAGTACTATACCACCAAGCGTACTCCTTAGATATGTGAACTCTCTAGGCTGGACTAGGCAAGAAGACATCATAGTTATGAAATGTAGTAGTAAGATGGAATGATAATGTATACCACCAAGATGGGCCCCTTTTTGTTTCATGCTCCTCCCATGATATTTTCATGACATGACCTGGCATTTCCTGGTCACAGCCAAATTGCCTAGCAAATCGATATAGAAAATACGGCTCTGTCCAAGACTTAGAGTCATCATAGAGAGGAAGTAAGCAACTTTGTAAGGAAATTACATACTCATTAGGCTATCCAGAAATACTATCCGTGCCCTTCACCTTGAATCCCATAGGATCGTTGACTGGGGCAAAAAAAAACATTTCCAGGGAAAATTTATGTAGTCTCAACAGGCAGGCAGTCACTGCATGAAATGAGATGTTCCTAAAAATGCTAGTCATAAACCTTCCCAACAAAAGATTCTTACCAGGAAGCTGTGTTAGCAATTCCACCCCATAAATCCAAGGGAAGTAGACCCCCTAGCCAAGCCATAAAAAAATGTGTCAGAAAGTAGGTATTGCATAAAATAGGTCCAGACCGATGTAAGATCATATCGCCCAGCCCGCGATAGATGTCGCACAATACATGAGAAGCAATGGCTAATCTCTTCTCTTGTGCAAGTTCGATGGTTGGAGTTAAGCACATAAGATTGGTACAGTGGTCATGAGCTGATGACGGACAGATAATGATTGAAAGCCACAGCATTAAGAACAAAACTAACTTCTCCTCTAGAGCAATGCTTCTTAAGAAGGCTTCATCAACCTAGATATTCCACTTTGCCCAATATTTAAGTGTAGGCATCTCATTCACTTGAGCTTTCGGATCAGAGATTCTCCCAAATAGTTGCGCCCAGCCTATCCAAGAGAATGTGGTGCCAGAGTATTTCAATTTACTGATTATGCTCAGAACACGAAATCCCAAACTATCCCTTTTAAAATCCTCATTTGGTGGGAGATGCAAATCAAAAGATTCTCCAATGACTGGCAACCAGCAAGCGACATTGAGATCCCACAATGTGATACTCATCTCACCGCAAGGGAAATGAAAAGAATTGGTTGCCTAAGACCAGAATTGAATAAAGCCACACATGGCCTCCATATGGCTGGGAACGAACTATGTGTACAGAGAATGGTATCATAAATACCAGCTTGACGAAGCATATCTTCATGAATGATTGTGATATATTCCGCCCAAAGTTTGAAGAAATTGTTCCTTGGCAATGTACCATTGAAACCCCCCCCCCTCTCAACATGATAAACAAATTTATAATCCTCAAGAATTGTTGTCCTCTGGTGAGGGGTCTCTGCTGAATATTCATAAAGATCCAGCATCTCTTTGATGGAGGACAAAAACTAGCCGTCAAAATGGTCTTTCTCATCATAATGAGTGATGAGAATGCAAAATGTCATATTTTATTCTCCTAATACTTCATCTTTTGCACCTATTTGATTCCTAAAT
>JAYJMB010004273.1:13364-56432 GCA_036873735.1 Pouteria campechiana | reverse complement strand
GTAAAAGGCGGTGACCTTCAAAATTCAAAAATGCCCGCCAGAAGCATAGGATCCAAAACGCTTCCGGAATCCAATACCCCTGTTCCAGAGCAGTTGGATAAAAAATCCTCATTAAAAAAGGCCCCTAGCAGCAATATCATTCTTGAGAAGTAGATCCGTGTCTTGGAAATGGACCCGCCAAAGTCCTGTCAACCCCACCGACAGATAAACATGCTGAGAGAGGCGCATTCTTCGAAAAACTCGCGCATAAAATTCAAAGAAAGAGGGCACTCTGCGCCCTCTCAAAAGGGGGGACTAGTGTTAGGGAACTCTAACACTTGTCAGCTGCCGAGCTAGCAACTCGCCACGTCAGAATATTATCCTTTTTGGTGACCTCTCCAAAATCCCGCGAAATCCGAAAGTCAGGATGCACATACCAGAGATCCCTCCTTTAAGTAAACTTCTCAGTTCACCCTGCGTACCAAATCGCAAGACTCCCGACTGCACCCCTCGCTCATTTATAAATACAGACCAGGTATGCACTCCCAGGGCAGACTCACTCGTTCTCATTCCATCCTCCCTCTAAAAAATCCTGCATACTAACTTGAACGTCGGAGTGTTCACGCCAGGAACACCCCCAGCATCCTCTGATCTGTGTTCTAATCTTGCAGGACTAAGGAAGGAGATCTCGAAAGCTGCATCAGCATACCGTTTGGGAATTGCCTAAACAATAACCCACATAAAAAAAAATTATGTAACTTACGGATACGAACTAGAATCCTTGTTTTGCAATAATATTTTTTATCTCATGATTTTTCATATGTGTTTTAAAATATCATTGGTGACTTGGAGCGGCGCTGTGCTAACATGTCATCCGGACATCAAGTTTCTCCGTTGCGCAGCATAAGAGGATCCGCGTTCCAATTGAACACATAGCACGCTAATCCAGCAACATAAGCCCCCATACTTTTATTTGTCAATGTAGCTGTAAATATCGTACGCCTCTTAAATATCATCCTAATAAAATGAATTAAATCATGAAAATATCTATCTTCATTTCATTATTTCAAATCATATTTCCGCAGAGTCATAGCGGCAAAAATTTTTTATATTCAACTATCCAAAAAAAATGAATTAATAGCCAAATTATTGCAAAAGGAAAGCCTTTCTGAATGCATTTACAGTTGATAAATAAAAAAGTCGCAATGTTAGTGTTCGATCATTGCTAAGTGCCTGCGCATCATCCGTCATACCAGCCCAAGCATCAAGGAATTATCACTTTCTCAACCGTTCTTTTTCCCTCCCTTCTCGTGAACGCGCGCAGAGAAAATCCAGAATGCCAACCGTTTTCCCGGAAGAGCAAAAGACGTCGAAACCAGAAGGTGGGAGAGGAGAAAGAGAGAGAATTCCCATTCCATTCCAGCCATGGCGTATCACCGAGGCGCTCTCCCTGCCTTCCTATTCCTTCATATCTTTCTCCTACTCTATCTCTCCATTGCCGCCAATGATGTTTCCAGCAGCAACGATTCGGTTCCTTTGTCTCCAAACTGCAATAACGAATTCAAGCTGGTAATTAGTCAATTTCTTTCTTGTTTTGCATTTTGATTGAAGAAAACAACGCACATTGCGATTCCCATGTAGTCTCAGGATTCTGATTCCAATGCATTGCCTGTGTCTTGATTGGTTGTTTATCGTATTTTCGTCATTGCAAATGTCCTTTACTGAAAATATCTGGCTGTTTCTATTCGATCGTCATAGGAAGGAGATATTGATCAAATCCATTTTATGTGCCCCTTTGGGTTGAGAAGAGGGGGTTGTGCATGCTTTTTAAATGCTAATGGAGAAAGAATGGAAATATATTAGAAACATTGGAAGGCGGTCCAGCATTCCACACCTATATGTGACGCCCACTTGATTGGTGGACTGGTCTGATTACTTGTCCAGGAAGCAGCATTGCATGCATGAGAATTTGTGTAGATGAAGTTCAGAAGAAGCATTGAGCAGGTACTTGACTAGTCTAATGTTATGAATACAAAGGATATAAAAAATGCTACCCTATAACCTACATACACTGTAGGTGGGACAAAAAAATAATAATAATATGCAAATAATGTAGACAAATAAAAATAGAAACAGAGAAGCAAAAGGAATGACTTAGTAGCAGCTGTACATTGGTCTAAATTCTAAACCAGTTCTTGGTGATAATTTTCAACAAGTTCAATATTGTGTTTACAAGTTCATTATTTTGGGGGAATAAATTTTACTGTTTGTAATGAAACCAAATTGGGTAATTTTTGCTTTTTATTTTATAGCCAGTTCAATATTTGTCAAAGTAATTTATATTCTCGTCAAGTTTCAAAAGGCTTGTGCTGTTGTGATTTTCATTTTTGCTTGTACTAGTATTGTACTAATTTCGACAAGTTTCAGGTTCAAGTGAAGAGCTGGGTGGATGGCTCAGAGCAGGATTATATGACTGGGTTAAATGCTAGATTTGGTGCTATTTTACCAACTCAAGAATCTAAAGGCCTCCAAAAGCCTGCTGTTCTGGCAAATCCTGATAACTGTTGTAATAAATCTTCTTCAAAGGTCAATCTTTCCCCTTTATGTTTGAGTCCATAACATGGTTTTTAAATAATGATAATGGTGGCTGGAAGGTTAGCTCTGTTATTTCTATGTGAGGGTCAATAGCAGTTGTTATGGTTAAAATTCTTTATTTTCTAACCTTTGCATCTAAAAATCTACCTTAATTATAATTTTTAATTGAAAGCAAAGTTATTGTGGTCAATTTTGTTATATTTCACATGAGAGAGAAAATAGAGCATAAACAATGAATATTTTTTTGAAGATGCTAGATGACAAGAAGTTATGGTAAGCGTATGCTAGATTAAGAAGGTACAATAAACTTTGGTGAGCATAAGCTATATAATGGTTGAACTGCTATGGTTATGTTATGGCGATAATGCTTGTGACCTGCAGTACTTTCCATTAAGAAGATTTGATACTTTATGCATTTTGTTTTACTGAACATAATGAACCATCATGGCTCAATAAAAATATCATGTGCTAAACTTTACAAGATTATGGACATTTTTACAGTAGGGTATGCTTGTATCACAGTAAAAGGGGTGTAAAAGCCCCAAAAATGCAAAAACCAAGTAAAAGCCTCCTTTTTCATTCTTTTTTATTTGAGAAAACTTTAAATATCCATAATAATTATATTGACATAATCATCTCCCCTTTTATACCAATTTTACATATTACACATTATTCTGTCCTTTTATATCTCATTTACATCACAACAAAGACAGCTAAAAGGAAAAAGAGAATTCTGTGGTCCATTTAATGGAACTTATAATCTAAATGCCTCCACCTCATCACGTCGGTGACCTTAGTGTACATACAAGTGGGCATTCCATATGATCAGTGCATGTTATTATCATGCCCCTCTGTTGGACTTGCTCACTACTATTAAACGTGGTTAATGGCTTAATTGCTCTTAAGAATTCATCATGGTGGCCTTTTTTCCTTTCTTGTTCTTATTGAAAGAATCTGTTTTCATCCCCTTATTAACTCTTCCATGAATGGCAATGTATTGATGGTTGCTGAAGGTCTAATTGACTTCTTTATCAAACTTATCCATTTTTAAGTCTTACCAATAATAAGATAAATGGAACTAGAGAAGAAAATGTTATATCAATTGCTGCCTTCCATTGAATTATGGGGTCCATGTTCAAGAGTATCTTCTGATCAACATGATGAAAAGAAGAACCAAAGTCATTAAACATGCATAAGTGCTTTTTAGAAGAGTTCATCACTTTCTCCATTGATTGCAATGCAATGAACACAAATTGAATTTACTTTGCAATCAATTGTCAACATTTTAAATGTCAAGACTGCAATAAGAAAGTTTGCGTTGACTGGAAGTGTCTTGTCTAAAAGAACGCTTGGGTCATCTTATCACTAGAGATTCTTTAATTGCTTGTTTACCTTCAGGGCATATTTGGGTTGAAGTAACACTATGTTTCACGAATAATGTGATATAAAATGTCAGCATAACATCAATAAATCAATTGATGGCATTACTACCAATGAAGTACAATTACATTCCCTTGCTTTTGTTTTTCCTGAGTAACAATTTGAAAATTTTTGAATTATGTATTATTCTGTGCATTATTTAAATGCATTGAAAGTGATTCTCTTAATTTGCCAAAATTTTAATTCAAAGCATTAGAAATGAATATCTCCTTTAATTGTTTGTAACCACTTTTCCACCAAAGAGGACATAATGTCATTTACAATCAATAACACTTTGTAATTTATCCATGGAGCTAATTCAGGAGTAAAACAAAGTAAGATGTTAAATCTAAGACTCCCAAATATGTATAGAACAGTGTTACTTGATAGCAAAAGCCCCTTTTCAGGCTGTTAATCAGCTGCTCAATATATAGATGTAAGTCTAAACCCCCCCTAAGCAAGCTATTAATCCCCTGTTCAATGTGTAGAAATATAAACTGTAGAAGAACTACAACAACAAACTGACAAGAAAGATAGGAAAAATATTAGGAATTACTTGGTAACAAGATGCAACAAGCAAATTTAGATGGTTTAACATATGAAAGAAATGACAAAGACAAGTTTCAAACAGAATAGACTGGAGTGTGTCAAATTTACCTTAGGAAATTTTTGGTCAAAGGTAGCTTAAGAGAGGGTGCGAATTGAGTTTTTAAAAACTTTGGCTAAATTAAAGATTTTTGATCAAAAAGATAATGAAAAAATCAAATAACAAAAGAGACAATTTATTTTATAGTGGTTCGGCCTAAGCAGGGTTCCTACTCCACTTCTTTAAGTCAATTTTTCTTACTGCGCTAAGGTTCCACTAACACGTGTTTAAACAAACACTAATTGGTTTTCTAGAGCTCACCAACAAACTCTTATACTCATAGCAAGTCTTTCCTCTTTAGTGAAATTAATACATAAAAGTTGCAAGCTGTTTGCCTGCAGAAATGGAAAACAGTATTAAAACTTGTACAAATTTAATGCTTCTTACTTAAGTAGTTTGTGTACACAAGTAAATCAAAACGATAAATGATGTTGTAATAAAGAATAGAGATTTCAAACTCCTTAAAGTTTAATGAAGATTGAGCTTTGAATGCCGATTTAGAGTTTTGTGTAGTGGGAGTTGAAACTTGGAAGAAATCTTTGAATGCTTTGTAAATGCTGTTTTTAATTCATTCAACTAACTTGTTCTAGAGATTTGAATTGCTATTTATATACTCTGAAAGATAAAATAACCATTACTATATTTTAGAAAACTTTTTTGACCGTTTTAGATTGCGTTTTCATTACTTAAACAAAAGTTTCTAGCAAGTGCACTTCAGAACTCTGAAGTTTAACTTCAGACTTCTGAAGGTCCGGTAACTTTGTCAGTTACTGTTGCTGTATTAATTTGAGAGCTTTGAAGCTTTCATTTAGACTCTAAACTCTGCTTGGTAGATGAAATGCAATCCAGCAAGGCTGTTCAAACCTTTGAAAGTCGATTTCCTACCTCTGAAGGTTCCTCTAAACGCTGACAACTTCAACTACCTCTAACGGTTAACTTTACAGACTTCTAAAGTTGAAGTCTATCCTCTAAAGGATCCTTTGAAAGTCTTCCACATCTAAACTAAGTTCCAGATAATTTTCCAATTGTCTAAGACTAGGATTCCTTCCTTTGAACTTATCCTCTGAAATTTCCAAACTTGTTCTATACTCTAGAAACGATCTTTAGACCTCTGAAGTTTCAGACCTTGATTCCTCTTCATGAAACCTCTGAAATGTCCTCTAAAGTTTTCAGAATCTTCTAAAGTATCTTCAGAACTCTTCTAACATGTTTTTAGTGCTAAGTTCATGCCTTTGAAACTTCTTCTGATGTTTAGAGCTTATAATTTTTGAAGCATTTACATGTTTTTTTCCTATGAATTCTGAAATGTGATATGTTCATATTTACTATAAGTTGTTATACATTGCGTATCACCTTGAAGTTATTTCCTTAATTTATTTTTCTGGTTTTATTAATGTGTTTCTGCAACACTTTGGAAAATAACTTGTTAGTACCTTAACTTCTCACTCATGTGTTTGCTCATCATCAAAACTTAGTTGTTTTTACACATTCATCATCTAAATCAAGCTAATTAAGGGGTTAGACTTAACATTCTCCCCCTTTTTGATGATGACAAAACATTTGAGTGATACCTTTCAGAAATAATTTGGGAACTTAAAAATATGCTACTGAATTTAGGATCTCCACCTGAATGAATGCACTGTTTCTAAATAAACTTGGCTTCCTAGAAACAACTACCTTGTGGGTAGGCTTGGGAGGAGGACTAGGCAATGAAGAGGAGGGTTGAGTAGGGATGGTTGTAGGGGGTTCTTTGTCAATGAAAGGGCTAGACATAGTGACAAGGAGGATTTGGATTCTAGCCCTTTAGGCTGGGTCTAGCAATTCTAGAAAGGGGAGCGACTGAGATTCTAGGAGGGCATGGTAATTTGCGGGCACGGTAATTTGCATTACTTTTGCCATGGTATTCAACATAGGTCATGATTATGGGTTCTGAAGTAGAAGGATGGGGTTAGTAAGTGGCTGAAGGAGGTTTGGACTATGCCTTGGGTTTTAGTTTAGGTGGGATTTTGGCTTTGGTGGCTGGCTTTCTTGTGGGAGTAGGTTTAAGTTTAAGGGTTGCCTGAGGTTTAGACTTTTGCTAGAGTTTTGTTGGCGTAGGTTGAGGCTCAGGATAAGGTTCAGGGGTATTAGTCCTGACCCAAATCTTATGAGAATGGGCTGAATCAAGGAGTTCAAGGAAGGCAAGTGGAAGGTTGGTATCTAGGGCTTGATTATTGGCCTGCTTGAAAGAGATATTCTGTTGGTCAGTGATGTAGATGAATTTGTGAGGCCCTGATGGTGAAGGAGGGCTAGTTAGACGTGGAATGGTTTGTGGAGGAGGTTGTGGGATAGTTTGAGATTATTGAGTGAGATAGGTCTCTAAGTGGGGAATAGGCTGAGGCCTGGGTATATATGGAGGATTGGGAAGGAGAATAAGTCTTTCTAGGTATTTTGGGTCAGTGAGTTGTGGAAATGGCAGTTCTAGGGGGATGGAAGAAGGTCTTGTGAATGATATAGAATGGATATAGCCTCATTAATTTCTAGTCTAGCTAGAAACTCATTTTAGGTCATTCTAATGGGATGATAGATTTTGAGAATGAAATTTGGATCGGAGGAAGGAGGGGTGGTTTCTTCTGGAGGGGTTGGAGTAGTAGGTGGTGTTGGTGGAGTGAATGGTGGAGTTGGGACAAACCTTTTTGGGTTCCCCTGGGAAACCCTAGAATCTGACCAATCCAGATATTCTGATGGACTAAAAGGCAAATGGGGTTTAGTGAGGTGACATACTCGAGGGTGCCTATATTATAGGGAATGTTAGTAAGGCATTGGTTTTGTGTTTGAGCTAGCGGAGGTACAGTTTTAGAGATTTGGCTCTTTGAACGGAGAATTTCAGTGGTTGGTTGGGTTGAGGAAGAGTGAGTAGATGGGCAGGTTGAGCTTGGGTCCTGGTAGAGTCAAACAGAGAGATTAATTTGGTTCGATAACGGGGATAGGATTGGGTTGAGGAAGAGTGAGTAGAGTGGGCAGGTTGAGCTTGGGTCTTGGTAGACTCAAATAAAGAAATTAATGCATCCAATTTGAGATGCATTGATTACTCAATCCTATCTACCCTCTGGGTCTGGACTAAAACACCGGTCACTAAGTTCTCTAATCTAGTGTGGATGGGCTGCAGGTGGGAAATGAGTTTGTTCTCTAGGGTGGTTTAAAAATGATGGAGGTTTGGAATGGCTGATTGATAAGTGGGTTGGCTAGGACCGGGATGAGAAGGTTGAGCTAAAGGTTGAGTTTGGGTAGGCCATGTTGGAGATGGGATAGTTGTTGTACTCTCTTCTCTTGTTGTGTCTTTCACATCTTCTCTCTCTCTCTCTCTCTCTCTCTCTCTCTCTCTTTTCTTCTTCTCTTAATATTGTCACTTGTTTAACTTTCTTGCGCTTCTCTAATATCCAACCATCTACTGTCTTTTTGAAACCCGTTCTCTTTATTGTAGTTTGGTTGATCACATCAGTAGCTATGGAGGCCTCTCCATCCTCTCTTGAGAGATCTATTCTAGCATCCCTTAGAAACTTTGTGAAGATCATCCCATATGTTAGTGGGAACCTTGAGTTGGTCTTGACCATGTAGAGATGGTCATAAATAGTTCATGCAAGGTCCGCCTTCTTCAAATTTTTCAATGCCTAAAGTATCTTTGCATCCCTCTCTGATATCTGATCTGAGCTACCTATCTTGTGATGAATGTAGTTGAAGATCAGATTGTGGGCAATTTTCAAATCCAAACACAGATGATTAGCCTGTAAGTAATTCTCTTTCTCACTTATTTCTACTCCTACCAGGTCTGAAAACAACATTGACTTGCTTGAGGGCCATTCTACTTTATTTCTTCTAACTTCAAGCAACTTGAAGGTCTTTCTAATATTTTCAAGAGATAACTCTATCTTTGTTTTCACTATCCAAGATTTCTTTGCGCTTGAGTTGTAATTACTAACTAATACTCGCACAAGTTTTGTATAGCACTTATCCTTGTAACTTAGAAATTTCTCCCATTCTTGATACTTAATCCATTTTGGCACTTCTAAATTCAATCATTCTTCTCCAAATACATTGAAGTCGAATATTTTACCTCTCACAACTCTCTTATTCGCAAAATAACTTAAAAATCTGTTATAAGCAAAGTCTTTATTATCAAAGATTACCTTAAGTGTGTAATGTTCAAATCTTCCTCTCTCGCTTGGGGTTTCATCTTCTATAGCTTCCCTTCTTCTTCTCCCTCTTCTGGATTCCACAAATGTGGAGCCACTGACTTGCTAACTATTCTCTTAGTTCTAGCCATTTTCAGCGGCAAAGGATTTTGAGTGAGGGTTTTAGATTCTTGGTTTTGGGTTTTGGGAGAATGGGGTTTTTGGGAAAGTGAGAGAATTTTCTTGAAATGGAAATGAGATAGGAGTGATTTGAAAGCATATATGGTAGTTTAAAAGCTAACCTAATTCCTTTGATGCCAGATCCACATGAAAAGTGACCCAAGTTTATAATTATTCTAAATTATCAAGTAAACACTCAATCCTATAGAACCAAAACTATTAAATTGTTTAAAAGAAAAACAAAACAACTTGAATATTAATTATAATTAAATTAATGTTAATGGATAAATCTCAAGTATGGTTAAGCTTTAATGTTAACTTCTAATCAAAATGACCACATGGTTGTGTGGGCACTGTGATGATGCCTTTGTGATCTTCAATAAATACGATGAGCATCATGGATGTCTCCCCAATTCTCCATAGCTTAGAAACATTGGCTTCTTGTGTATTGTTGCTCTTTTACTGCTTGAAAAAGTTAGGGTTGACTCTTTAATGCTCTTTCAAAGAGATTCGCATACAATATGAAATCATTTGACTTCACTACTTCATTAAGAATTTCTAATACTGCTGTTTAGGTGCTTATTATTTAATCATCTAAGATATTGTCTAATTCTTTTCTCTTGTTGAAAATGTGGGCAATGGTGTGGGAGGAATAGGGGTATTGATGGAAGGTCCGAATTGGTTATTGGGGTATATATAGGTTGTGAAGATGCTTAGTTATGATTGCGGGATAACAAAGGATCTAGATTAGGCATTATCTTTGATCCTTTCTATAAATTCTTCCCTTTCAAAATATTACTAATTCCCATGTTTGGCAGAAGCTTAAAGATATATGCATTTTCGTTAATGTATTGAAGCATTTTGAATGGCCTTGCACTTTGTACCAAGGTTTGTAGTTTCGTTGAGAGGGAAAATTTTGCTAAATCTAAAAAGAGAAATTTTTGCTAGTTTCAGAAAATTATCAATCACGAAAATATAAAAAACTAAAACAAATGAAGAAAAATTATGAATTTTTTCATAAAACTTCTTAATAAATTATGATAAATCTAATTGTACATATAGAATAAAAAACATCACTTTAGATGTCAACATATAAGAATTAAAGGAAACATATCAATGACATAAACACTGATAAAATAGATTTCTAATGTAAAATACTACTAAAGGAGAGATTTAGGTTACACAAAGTTGTTCAACATATGCATATAATGTGAATTATAAACAAAAAATATTTTAAAATCATGCTATCTCCTATAAATAAATAAAGACAACAATGTTGTGGAATAATTGAAACTAGTTATAATAAAATAATTTCACCAAGAAAGATACTATCCCTTTTTTAGATCCAAACAATTTTGTGCATGTATTTAAGACTCTAATTATATGTCTTTTTATGAGTAATTTTATAAATATTTATCTACCATAATTTTAATTACATAATTTTTAAAAAATATAATACAAACCATTTATTTTCAGAAAATATAAATATCATATTTTTTAAAACTTTTAAAATAAAAAAAATCATTTCACAACTTTTATTCTTTGAACATATGAAAATATATTAAAAAATTGAAAATAAGATGTGCTCTCTTTAGGATTCCAAGAGGGAACCATTTAGATCTTGTGCATGCAATCACCATGTCACCCTTTTAAAGTTCTATATATCTGTGACATACATCTACAGAAGATTTGTAATATTTATCTTCTAATACCTACTTGTAAATCTTTAATATATTGCACAAATGACTCTTTAAACTTCAATGGTCTAGATCTAGATAAAAAAAGAGAGAGATCTATAGGTCTTCCAGGTTTATAATCTATTTTGGTTAACTGAGCACTAATAAGTAATAAATGGAGTTGTGAAAGAATAACTTACAACTGTGAAGAAATAGCCAGTTTGATCAGATAAACTAGTGGAGTGCTAATTTAATGTTTTATACTTTTATGCAGCATATTCGTTAGTTGGGCAGTTCATCTAGGCAAATGGTTGATCCTTTTTTGGTCCAGTGTTCCTTTATCTGTGCTACCTAAGCCCCCATAACAATATATTATAATTATGTTAAAAATTTAAAACTGCTATCTACAAATATGAACACTGGCACACGATTCTAACCTATTTAAATGGATAACACGTGCATTGACAGTTCTAACCTATTTCAATGAATAAGACATGCACAAACCGTTCCAACCTATTTCAATTTGTGCAGCTGTCCAATTCTACTGCAGTATGTCAGCGTGGAGTGTGTGCTTTCACAGTCAAGGCACAAATTGCACAATCTGGAGGTGCATCTGGATTGTTGGTGATAAATGAAGATGAAGGTAGTCATTTAGTGTGCCGTTGATATACACTGCAAGTTTTATATTAACTGGGCATACACTGTTGGTAAATGTTATTAGCGAATTGTCTATTTCATTCCTTGTCCCTAGGCTGTGATGATATTGGATGACACATATGACATGGATTAATTTGTTTTCCATTTTCATAAAATGGTTAACAAAGATACTAGTGAAATTCTAATAATGAGGGGTTACAAATATGTGTTTTTACTAACTGCTTTTTTGTTTGGAAGCTTCATCAACATAGTCAAACATAATTCAAGCAAAATTTGGTTCAAGAGAGGTTCAAGTATGCCTCTTCTTCTGTATTGGTACATTTTATTATGAATATTATGGCTAGTTCAGAGTATCTTGACTAGCAGTTTAACGAGTATTAACTGAACAGCTGAGTTAGTTGGTTCAATCTGCAGTTCAATTCTGAAGATATTGGTTTTGATTTTTAGTTTTAACTACTTTCTTCAACCTTGCTGTGACTGCTCTTTTTTTCTTTTTTCTTTTGTTTTTCTTCAGAACTTTTCAAAATGGACTGCTCTGAGGATGATGATACCCAAAAAATTACAATACCAGTTGTAATGATAACTGCATCTGATGGGAAGCTTCTAAGGACAAACTTGAGAGATAGTTCCAAGGGTCAGTTTTTATCTTTATAACTAAGTGTTTTAATGTATTAATGTAGATATCATAGACTGAATAGGTAGATACTTTTCTATAGGCCGTACATTTTGAACTCTCTGTACTTTTCAGATTCACCTGAAATTTGGTATGAAATGTCAAAACCAAATCTCATTTTTTTAGTTTGATGCATCTAAATTTTTTGTCATATATCTTCGTAGGCATGATATGTTTGGATTGTTTGCTTAAACAGATGATTTTTAGTTTTTATTTGTGATTCCGGACAAAGGAATTATGTTTTGCAATGACTGTTTTCCAGTTAAGAAGTGTTTTAATGTGATAAAAACATGGCTTTAGCACAAAAATGCTTCTGGAAGAAGCTTTCTATATGTATCTATTTTCTAATAAAGCCTGAAGAGCTTCATTTCTAACCTGCATGTATCCAATTCTTTGCATAGTCAATTTAATGCATGAAGCTAATACATCCCACTCACTTTGCAAATTTCAGTAGAAAAAAAATCATTTTCTTAATAGAATTCTCCATAGACAAATAAAATGTTTGATTTGTATGATTAAACTTCATTAGCGAGTGTTAGATAATATTTTACTTTTTCTAACTCTTTAGAGTTTATAATCTCTGCTGTGTGCTTTGGATTTAATATAGTAATGGTTTAATTTTCATAAAAAGAATGTTGAGGTATTAATTTTGGAATTACGAAGTAGTGACCTTTGGAAAGATTAGAATGATAGGGATTATGATGCTGAATGGACCAAGTGTGATCCATTTGTATCTACAAAAGGGCCGCCTGTTATGGAGAATTGATTTCATAACAATAATATGTTATGATCTACATTCGAAGCCACATATGTAAGATGAATGTGCTACTCATCCGAAGGTTTGAAAGATTGAACTTGGCAGCCGCCATTAGACTTGGAATTTTTCCAGGGGTGTTTTAATTTCTTTATTAGAAAGTATTTATACCACATAGAAGTGTGCGTTGCAAGGCTTCCTCTACTCTTTTGAATTCTAGTTTGAATTCAACCTCCCTAAAAAATACATATAGTTTAAATTGGAAAATATGGGTCGTCATGTTAACTTAAATAGCTACTTAAGGAATTAAAAATCCTATCTTTAATTTTTCTTCCATTTTGCTCTTTTCTCATCTTTAAACTGAAGCCTAGATAATGGCTTGCTGTAGGAAGAATGCTTGTTCGAGAGAACTGGATTTTGATAGAGGGTTTAGATTTTTCTACTGGAAGAACATAAGATGTCCTCATTGGTTTTAACTTATATTCTTTCTACTGGAATTATTTTGTAATTGAAGATACAAAAGATTTTGTATTAGTAATTAAATGTTAGAATTGTGTTTTCTTCTAAAAAAATGTTGAAATATTGCATTCCTTTATTTTCCATTCAAGTATCCTCTTTATCCAAGTTGTATTGTGATTCAAAGGAAACCTTAGTAGAATTTATAAGAAAAACTAAACCCCTATATAATCTTTAAAAAACAAATCTTCTTATCAGTGGACTAAACATAATTATGAGTTATTGTTCTTTTTTTTCTTTGTTGTTTCTTGTGGATTGAACTTAATTATGAGTTATTGCTGTTTCATGTGGACTTTGTTTCTTTGTCATCTAACTACTGTATTTGTTATTCGGTGAGCATATGACATGCTATTTCTGTCTATTTTTAAGTTGCCATTGTAAACAAGTACTCTTCTACCTCTGGTTTTGGTAAATAATGTCCTTAAGGAATCTGCATGCTTTGGAACTTGATTTTTTCCAAAATCATTTTTAGCCTAAACCTAGAAGAAATGTATGGCCATTCAGTTATGTTTATTGATTGAGATAATCCACAAATCTTTCAAATTCAAAAGCATTGTTAAATGGAGGAACTAGCTGGTGCTTAAAGTCAACAACTTTTCATGTAAATTTCAATTTTGTTGCGAGTAATCTCATGTTTTTTGATGTCTTTTGGTGCTTTTCTTGTTGATCACTTTTTCACTCTGTGATGTAATGGCCATTTCATTACTTTTATATCTTTCAGCCTTTTGTCGAAGTTACATAAAAATCACCTTTGCCTATTGATTCTTACATTTTGGTAATTTGAATGTTCATTTTTACCATAAAAAATTCACAATCCAACCTTACATAACTTCTAATAATAATAAAAATAAGGATTCTAATTTTATTCCTATTAGCAATTAGAAGGACAGAAAGCATTCTTCTATCTTCTTCTAATCTGACGTTTGCTTATGCTTGCAGTGGAACTTGTACTCTATTCGCCAGATCGGCCAGATGTTGACCTTTCTGAATTCCTTTTGTGGTTAATGGCTGTTGGAACTGTTGTGTGTGCTTCTGTTTGGTCAGATATTTTTAAATGCAAGCAGAATGATGATCATTACGATCAACTTGAAAGAAAGGTTTGTTTTATGAAGAACCTTCATGCATCATCGAAAAGCTTATATATCTATTTAGTTAGAGCATTTGAATTTTACTTTTAATTACCTTTTAGTTCGATCCATTAAAGAGGTGACTTTTGTCTGAAGTTATCGTGCATTTGCAGTGGTTGAAAACATCCAGAGCTGATTTTGCTCAACAATAATAGGTCTAAACTAGTGTTTGTATTATGAATAAATACCTATTTATTGGTAGTTTGGAAAAAGATATTATCATTTTTATTGGAGATATTATTGTTTTTTCCAATAACTTTATTAAAAAAATAGAAAAAATAGAAAATTCAAGAAAATTTAAGAGATTTTTAATGAAGCTTTGTAATAAATTGTGATAAATATAAATACGCAATTTGAGCAAAAAAATATATTAAAAAGCCACCATTGAATGAATAATGAAAACACACATGAGAAATGCATATAGGTAGACAAAAAGAGACTAGAACTTAGCAAGGAAAAAGCATTATATCTTCTATAACAAGTCAACAAGAAACAATGCATGATTTGTATCATGAAAATTAAAACTAAATACTATCTTTTATCTTAATACCAAGTGGAGTATCATGCAGGTTTCTTAAGTTCGTTGTCATCTTGTCGACATTTATTCCAATATTCATATGACATTTGTCCATATGGACAAGGTCCTCCAAAAATATTATAAGATGACAATAAATCTACTCCACTTTCTAGGTAATTTGATGATGTATATCCATATGGTAGGATGTTAAGTCAGGCTAAGTTGAGTTGAGTTGGCTGTGAAGAGGGTTGATACCATTTCTATTATTTTGCCACTTTTTTTACATTTTAATCATTTTTTATAATAGCTTTTTTGAACATTCTTGTTCCACCGTCAAGTTTCCTTGTACAAGTTATTATTATGTCTATATATTCTTAAAATATCATTCTCTTCTTTTGTATCACATTTCGTCATCTCATTTCATAATAATTCTACTTTAATGTCTTTCACATTGCCTTATTTTTCTTCTTTTATCATTTTTTTATTAAAATATTCCATATTGTCTCTTTTCATGTTCTACCATTTAAATGAAGAAGTTATATTCGTTTTTATATTCTTTCTTCTATATATATATATATTCATGTATGTGGATTCACTTCTATAAACTAGTTCCATCAAAGTATTTATATGGAACCTTTCTGTTTGAGTCCACCTTGATGATTGTATGAAATCTAATCTGATCATTGTATTTAGTATCATTTGTATAACTATGATATCTAAAATCATTTTGGTCAGTGACTTTTGTGTGTCATATTTTTTTAAGAAATTGTAAAATCATTTATAAAATATGAAAGTTTCTTAGATCCATTCACTTGACCATTGGAATGCTATAAAACTTCATAGAATTATTCATCTAAACAGGAGGAACACTTTAGATGGTATTGATGTTTAATTAAAGTCTTTAAAACTCATGTAGCAATCAAACAATTTTAATGGGTTGACATCTCCCCTTAAACAATCTCAATGTTTTAGTCCATGTAAGTTTTTGATTTGGATGATCTTTAAGTTCCTAATTAAATAACTAACGAGTACATGGATGGTCAAATTAAATTTATATAATTATTAAGGTGGGCCCAAAAGGAGAGGTTCCACAAAAGTACTTTGGTGAAACTGGTTATATAGGAGCAGGTACTTATCTATTATCAGAAACTTCTGTTGGGTAGTTAAACTTTTACCTAATATGACATTACACTACCTATGTAATGACTAACTCTTCTAGGAAGGAAATCTATTTGGTTTGTATATGATCCACTCTTACAGGTTATTATTTGTTCATTTATTGTTTTGAAAATAATTATTCATTAAAGCTAAATCATATTGCATAAAGAAAAGCCTAAAATGAAATTCCCCTATCTAATTTCTCACTCTAAAACAAAGACTTCAATGAATCCTCTAAAAGTCCCTAGTTTTTATTTTATTTTTATTACATGCTCATTGAAGTCCCCTTCTATGTATCTTCTGTTGATTTGGTATTCCTTGTACTAAAGTTAAACCATCTATTTCATACCAAAATTTTTCTAAATTCTGTCTTCTAATCCTATCTATGGCTTATGAGAACTAATGATATTGGTTTTCTCTTCATCTAATATAAATTTTCCTTGTATAAGCATATCACTAACTCAATATCTACAACTTTATCTTTTAAATTGTTTTTTATTATTATAGCCAATCCATTTCTTTTTTCATCATTTCCTCGATACTTTAGTTTATATTTAACGATTTCTTTAGCCTTTGCCCTTTTCCTTTTTGTCTCTTGAAAGCATGATATATTGATTCTTCTCCTCATATTATCCACTAACTATATGCTTCTTCCAGATGGAGTTACTACATTACGTGAAGCAAAACAAACTCTTTATCTTTGGGCTAACTTCTTTATCCATGCTCATATATGATAACATGGGAAACCTTGCCTACATTTCACTACTACTGAGAGTTGTTGTGGCATGTCACTTCTGGGGAAACTCCTCTGCAACCCTTGCCCATTTCTCATCACATCTAACCTTTGATGTAGTATGCCAATTTCAGTGAACAACATGACATTAGAAAAACTAAAAAACAGAATGTCACTTTAAAATCCATAGCACAAGATGTGGAAAAAATATTGGCATTGGTTGCCAACCTGACATGCCAACCCATCTTCCTTTACCTAGATTAGAACTTGTAGTAGAAGTGAATCTCGCCAACTAACTTTAATCTTTTGAGTAAAATTCTATTCTTTGACCAGATTAACATTTTATAATCTTTGGTAAGAAGTTGATATCCAATTAATTCTTAGTGTAAAAGATTTTCATAGAATCATATTTTGCTATTCTCCACAAATAAATGCATTCACTACAACTATGGTGAAGATATTTTTTGTAGTACACATGAAGATATATTGATCTAATTTATTCATCGTGTTTAAAATATTTGATACCTAAGATCGAAAAAATCATCTCAATTGAAAACTTTGATGGACCACAAATACAGAGAATTTTTGTTGTATATTAACTCTTAAATGAGATGAATTTTATGGCCGAACTATGCCTCCAATTAAGATTATTTTTTTAATCATAGCTAAACAAATAATGCCAAGCATGATGAATGGATTGAATTTTACAAATACATCTTTGCTTGAGCCTCAAATAAAGCATTTTCACCATGATTATGATAATATATAGGGAGATGATTCTATAAGGTTGACCTTACTTTAAGTTTCAATTAAGTTGAGTTTTTGTTAGTCCAAATAGTGGTTTGTATTATCTATTCATGTTGTTCATGAGATACAACATACAACTTCTAATGTTAGGGTTAGTGGCTTAGAGCTGTCTACATCATCATACTTTTGTACTTATTTCTATTGCCCATGAAACATGGTTCATATATTTCAACCATCCATTATGCATCTCTTACCTAGATATGATACACTAACAATTGTTAAAAAAATATATAAGTTATATAATTTTAATGTTAAAAAATTTCAAAATTTATACAATCTTTAATTTTTTATTCATTTCATTATGATTTACCATTGTTTTATATGTTAAGGCCCAAGGAAGTTGTAGATATTTGGTTTATTAAACACCATATCTATTAGATGGGTCGTTTAGATATTACAGACAACTTATAACGGGATGTATAAAACTCAACCTTAATTCAGCTTAAATAAACTTAACCTTTTAGAATCTTTTCCCTATGTTAGACAGTGATACAACTTGCTTAAATTTAGCAACTTCAATAACAAAGAAATATTGAAGATAAGAGTCCTTTTTATAAACTATTTGCTCAAATATTTCTTGAGCAATTCCTTCTTTGCAACTACTTGTGAATCATGATTACAATATCATCAACATATACAGTAAGAATGATAGATCTACTATTGTTATGACATACAAACGTGAGTAATCTTCAACATTTTCCTTTATTCCAAAGGCAGAAACCACAATTTTTAATCTATCAAACTATACTCTCAGAGACTGTTCTAAACCATAAATGACTTTTCTCAACCCAGAAACCTTATGCGATCGCCCTTAATCAACATGCCCGCTATGTAGGAGGTTGCTCCATATGCTCCTCATCCTGTAAATTTCTATTTTAAAAGGCAGTCTTTATATGCAATTCATACAGTGGTCAATCCTTAACAACAGCAACAGAAAAAAGAATTCTTATAGAGTTTACTTCAGTAATTGGGGAAAATTCCGAAAATAATCTACCTCAAAGTTTTGTGTACACCTCTTAGCCATAAGATGCACCTTGAACCTCTCAACACTTCTGTAAGGTTTAAACTTAACTATATAATCCCATCTACAGCCAACAACTCTATTAGTAGGAGGTAACTCAGTGAGATCCCAAGTGTGATTCCTATGTGAGGCATCAATGTCTCCATCCATTTCATGCTTCCAATCATGAAAGAATTATGCTTAAACATAAGGTAAAACAGTGGAAGATATGATCTCACAAATGATTGATAAGTAGGTGATAAATATGAAAAGGAAAGAATTGATGAATGGGGTGTTGAGTGCAAGAACATTACCTTTGCAAAGTGTTATTCAAAGGTTATTGGGACCAGATGCTTACTGAGAAGATTTTTAACTGCTCAGTTTGATTAGATTGGACCGTTGGACTTGAAGACTGTCGAGGAGGTATAGAGGATGAACTTTTATAATGCTGATTTTTTGAACATAAAATGGTTTTGGCATTGAAGATCTGATACCACGTTGAGATTTTATAGAATAAAATTGGAAAAATTTTGAGAAACTGGAACCTCAGAGAGCTCATTAGGGTGATTCCTTCCTTCATATAATAACCTATTTGCAAAGTATTACTCAATGACTCCAACATTGTAACTTAATACAACTCAACAGTGAATCAAGAATGCAGGATAACATGGATTTCAAGTCATAATCTTCCACTTTATCTGTGCAGGAACCACTAGAGAAGCTAGATTTACAAACAATAGAACTACGATCTATGTACAATTTCATAACTTGAGCAGATTTCTCACCAATGACAAATATTTTGTAAGGCCATTTGCAGGTGATCAAGTTTAGGTCAAATTACAGAGCTCCCTAGCTGTTAAACCTTAACTAATGATCATTTCTAGCGAGGGCAATGTTTTCAGCCAAGAAATTTATCCAGAACATGTTTTATTCTTTTGGAGTATATATATGGTTCCTTACAAAGCACATTTGATTTTAGTCATGAATATTTACTGTGCTGCATTCACTAGTTATCAGCATCAATTAATAAAACTAACTGTGTTTACCTCCTGTACTGATGCCATTCCTTTTAATTTTTTGTGTTTACTTTCATTTGTTAGGATTCATCCAAGGCTGAAAAAATCTGCACAGATGCTGAAGAGGAAATCCTAGATATAAATGCAAAAGGAGCTGCACTTTTTGTTGTATTTGCATCTGTGTTTCTAGTGATACTATATTTTCTCATGTCCGCTTGGTTCGTCTGGGTCCTGATTGTGATGTTTTGCATTGGTGGAACACAGGTATGCAAGAAAACAATTCCATAATTTTATGAATTCATGCAGTTGTTGACTATTGATGAGTAGCTAAATGTAATTCATATGATAAGTATTGGGAAAGAAAGAGTCACAAGGAGGCTAGGAGCTATACTGATACCATAAGGGATATGTATGAGTAAGTAATAACATATATGTGGATTAAGAGTGAAGAGAAGAATTTTTTATAATTTTTTAGGCTTACATCAAAATGCAGAATTTTAACTAATAACTCTTTTAATTACTTCAGGATATGTTATCTTAGAATTCATTGAAAAGGTACCAATGTTGTATGTTCTGTATATCTGATGTAATTTTGACTTTTGAGAAATGGCAGGATGCTGAATCTAAGAGTTTTAGAATTAATTGAAATAAAATTCAATCTATGTAATGTAACTTTAACGATAATAGGGCAAGAAATGATATTCAAGAAAGATTCTTGGTAATGAAATATTTGAAGGCACCACTTCATTATCAGGAATTGATGATTAGGAAACTAGGGAGTTACAACATAAAATTCAAGCATAGGTTGAGGAAATGGAAATGCATTACGAAAACTTAAGATTCTTGTGTACCAACCGGTGTTCGCAATTTCGCTAAAAGGAGAAATTTTGTGAAGCCTAAAAGCAGAAAATTTCATTAATTTCGAAAAAAATTTTAAAAATTTTGCCGAACTATTTAGCTAAAAAATAGAAAAAATACAAAAATACAAAAAAAAGAAAATCTTCCATAAAACTTCATAATAAATCATGATAAATCTGAATTCAAATTTAGAACAAATAATATTACTTTAAATGTTAACATATACAATATAAAGGAAACATACCAATGATGTAAAAGCAGATGTGGAATATTACTAAATGGGAGATTTAAGTCATAAAAAGTTGCTAAATAAAAATAACAATGTTGTGGAATGATTAATTATAACACTAGTACATAAAATAATTTTAGCAAGAAACACACCATGTTTTTTATACCAAAACAATTTATGCATATATGCCTACGATTTATTTTTAAAAATTATAATATAAATTATTTTCTTCATAACTTAAAAAAATATAAATGCATACATTAAAAGATAATTTTATAAATAATTATATGACAAATGAAAACATAATTAATTAATTATTGTTGCTGTTAAGTAATATTTATATTATTGAAATCAAATAATTATTTGTAAGATCATTTTTCATATATTTTAGAGTTTGTTTAAATAGTAAACTCAATATATATTTTATTTTAATTCTTATAATGAATATTCTATAAAAGAATTAATAAATTATTGTAAATAAAGATTATTAACATAAAGATTTATTTTCCCAAAAAAATAATAAAAAAGTAAATGAACTTGTTTTGGAGCTTGGAGTGCTAGACGTGGCTAGAAAAATGGGTTTTTCACGTCTTCAGCCCTCACGGACGAAGGCAGGTTCGATCGGAGGGATGACAGCCAATTTTCGACGTCGATTGTTAAGGGTTTTTGTTCAAAAGTGATTCAAAGACTCCACCAAGGATTTGCTTCCAGATGTGGTGGATTTGAAAGGGTAAATGTGAAAATCGGTGGTTGTCGATGGAAGAAAGGTAAGTGCCTTTTCCCCCTCACGATTTTAAGCCCCGATTCCTGTCTAAATCCCTTCAAAAATGGATTTTGAAGCTTCCATTTTTGATTTCGAAGCTCAAAAATCAATTTCAGCTTGAAAATCGTGGACGAGGACGCTGACGGCTTCCTAACTCTTCAACTAGACTGTGTAAAACTTGTTTTGGTTTGCCAAAATTGAGAAAGGGTTTTGGAAATCAGAAAAGGGGATGCTGGAATGTCGTTTGTAATTAGGGTTTTTGACGTTTGGGTTTTTATTTTAATTTCTTGTGGAAATTTTTGGCAAAAAATTGGGGAAATTTTAAAATATCAAAGAAAAATTGAGGAAATTTTGAAAAATTCCCCAAAATTTTGAAAATTTCTCCTAATAGGGATTTTTTTGCATTTTTGTGGCAAAAACATTTCACCAAGGTCCGAAAACAAAATTTTCACCGAAATTTTGACCGAAAGTTTTGAAAACATTAACACTAGTACCAACCAAACTAGAAGGAAAATGTTATGGAATGGATATATGACTAGACAAGCGTTACAAATTAGAATATTAGTCAGTCAAAAAAACATTGCTTGCCATTTCGAGAATTTCAAAGAAATTATCGCTGAAAATTTTCGTTTTTCCCTTTCAGCGAGATAATCTTGCCAGGGAAAACACCTCCGATGCATTGTTAGGAGAAATTTTTGAAATTACCCCCAAAATAATTTATATCATAATTTTTAAATTTTTTTTAGGTATACATAAAACTAATGGGCCCATTTATACATATATATGTTTAACAACTTTCTATAACCTAAATCTTCCATTTAGTAGTATTTCACTCGGAATATTTACTTGATATGCTTCTGCATCATTCATATGTTTCCTTTATGTCAATATATTAATATTTAAAGTGATATTTTTTGTTCTAAATATGAATTCAGATTGAATACTTGTTGGAATGTGGCGCAATAGATCTCATCTCGTGGAGTTAAATCTGAGAGCTTCTGTAAACTGCTTGAGTAAACATTTTCTTATTCTCAAATCTGTTTTTTTCAAACATTTGAATTTTACTTCTATAATTTATGAAAGACATCTTAACTGTTATGATTATTTTAATCAGCTTTTTGATCGTTTGAAAAATCTTGTTATAAGCTGTGGAAGAAGCTTTAGCTTTTATGATTATTTTAAGCTGCTTTTTGACCGTTTGAAAAGGAGAACTTGAACCCTTTTTGTTTTCTTCTTCTTCTCAGCTTCTGTCGTTATGTCCATCTTCAAAATTCTAAAGTAATTATTTAGAACTTCTAAGGACTATTTTTGGTTGCTAACAGTCTCAACGATCATATATGTACTTTTGATAAGCTTCTGAAGAGCTTATGAAGAGCCTCTGAAGCTTGCATCTTTTTTTCTGATGAATTTTTTATGACCAGGCTTTTTCAAAATGCCTTTGAAGATTTTCTGAGTTACCTCTGATCAACTTCTAAGTTGCTTCTTAGAAAACCTTGAAGTTTTTCTGAAATGTGCATTTTTGCCTCTCACAGAGCGTTACTATGAACTTGCTTCTAATGACCTTCTGTGTAACTTTTGAGCTAGTGGCAACGATAGCCTTTCTACATGGTAGATCTTTTTGAAGGGTGATACTTGTTTTTGACATGTTCATCAATCACATTCTTGCTTATGAGAAACTTCTAAGTTTCCGAGTGATTGAATTTTATTTCTAATGAACTTCTTACATCTGGACTTCTTTAAGATGCTTTTCTGAAAAGCTTTTGTATTGCTTTTGAGGATCTTCTGAGCATAGAAACGTCTTTTGTATTCATTCAGTTTTACTAATATCAATCTTTTGTTTACAATTTTAAAACATGAAAGCTTTTCTGAACTATTTCTAGAGACATGAGAAATGTTTTGGAAATGATTCTGAGTTCACATCTTATCTCTGAAAGAGATTCTGAAGAGCTTCTGATAGGGTTCTTAGTTCAGAAACGTCTTCTGAACTTATGAGCTTCACTATTATTGATGATTTCTGAAGTTCTTCTGGCAAACTTCTGATTGCAGAAATATTTTCTGCATTGCTTTTGCATATTTCTGATTAACTTTTGAGAGTATTCAAAAGTTTTTATTGATGAACTTTTGAGTGCAGAAACACTATCTTGTATTGCTTCTGCATGCTTTTGAGTAATTTCTGAGTGTTCTTAGAAGTTCTTACTGGTGAACTTCTGAGTGTAGAAATGCTATTCTTCTTAGGTCATTTTACTTCTAAGGTGATTCTAGAGAGCTTCTGAACTACCTCTGAAGTGTGAGTTTGCCTTGGAGTTAATTTTAAGGCTTACACCTTGTCTCTGAAGAGGTTCTGAGTTATCTTTGAAGGTGTTATGAAGTGCATCTGATCACTTTTGAACGCTTCTGAACTTTACATCTTATCTCCTAAGGAATTCCAACTCGTCTCTGAAATACTTTTGAGTATTTTTGAATAGCTTTTGAACATTTTCCAAAGTGCTTCTTGGCATTAGGTATTGTCTCTGAAATGCTTTTGAGCTTGCATTTCTGAAATAATCTTGAGTTTGCATTTCTGAAATAATCTTGAGTTTGCATTTCTGAAATACTTCTTAACATTATGCTTTGCTTCTTATCTTTACATACTTCTGAGTATTTCACGCCTTGTCTTTGAAATGCTTTTGAGCATTTCTGAATTACTTCTGATGTCGTTCTTAGTTGCTTCTGAGCTTCTGATAAGGTTCTGAGTAACCTCTGAGATACTTCTGAATCTTTGGAAATAGTTTTTATGCTCACGCTTATTTTCTGAAATGTTTCTGGAATGTTTCTGAATACTTCTGAAACATGGAATTTCTTCAGAAATATTTTTTAAGTTTGAGTTGTTTCTATTTGAGCCTTCTTTTAATTTAAATCTCTGTGAAGTCTTAATATGTTACTCTCCTTACCAAATTAACATTGCGACACTTTAAAAGTAATCGATTAGTACCTTAACTTTTCACTCATATGTTTGTTCATTATCAAAACTTAATTGCTTAACTACATTCATATCAAAATCATGCTAAGTATGAGGATTAGACTCAACATCGACCAACTTTAAATTCAGTTGACAGTGAATTTTTTGTATGATTGTAAGCTGAAAGACATGTTTTCTCCTTCATTTTGGTTTCGATAGTGGTGAAATTTTAAACAAATGTCCCCTTTCTAGATTTATTTAGCACTCTTGGTAACACTTTTAAAAGAATTTACTAATTTGGAAGATCTAAATTGTGAAACTATAGTCTATTTAGAACTTTTAGAAAGAGAGGAGGATTTAAAGAAGTGTTGCCTTAGGATTTTGCTTGTATAAGCTAAAATGTGATTTGGCCACCCCTTAAGGCTGGGCCAGGGTTGGCAACAAGCTATTTTTGGTAGGCACAGGTAGTATGAAATTGGGTTGGGTTGCTTGATCAGATTAGATTTTTTAATGCCAAACCTAACCCATGTTGTGGCAGACATTACAAGGCGAAATCCATCCATGCACAAAAAGAAGAAGAAGAAGAAATAAGGAAAAAACACTTTCAAGCCACACAAAATCTCAGGTGGGTGTTGGACAATTTCAGATTATTCAATTCAAGTTGCATCCCTAGTCATGGTGCGATCATACTTGTTAGATTAGGTGAACTAATTCAAGTTGCATAGCACAAGGACCAACGAGAAGGACTAAAAGAACATGCGTAGTGTTCGGTAGAAAAGGAGCATATATATTGTGTTATTGAAGTGAAAATATATAGGAAGCATATAATAGAATTCACGCTGACTCGAATTAAATAAAAAACCAATTATGATGATCATAATCATAATGATGATGTTAATGAAAACAACTAATCTTTTGATTCCCTTAGTTTCTCATTGTTATGTACATAATTTTCTCTCAATACTAATTAATTTCCTTCATATTGAAAGTCAAAGATTCTGTTGATATTTCCTTACGAAACTTTATTTGTAGTTGAAGTTTTACCTCATTTAAAGCCTTCATTGAACCTTCATAGAAGAAATATGTATTTTAACCAATGTTATTAAAAACCGGATTGCACGGTTCAACCAGTCTAGTCTGACCGGAACTGGCCTGTTGTTTAGTATTGTACAACTTGCTCTAATTCTTGGTTCAAGTAATAAACCATGCCAATCATTCAAACCATAGTTTTTAAAGCCGCATGGTGCACCTGGAGCCTAGGCGCAAGGGGCACAAGCGAGGCGAGTGCTTGAGTAAAGCAAAATGCATATTATATAAAAATCATAAAAATATTTATAATTAATACCTTGAAGTTAAATATGTAAAAATCATAACTCACAACTCTATTAAAACAATCAATGCTACCCTAATTCACAATTATCAAAAGGAATGATCATCTCAAATTAAAATAATCCAAGTTCCCATTTTCAAATTCAATAGATCAATATTACTTGCAAAAGCAAAAATTAAAGCTTGTAAAAAAAGATCAACTAATTACAATATAAGACAATAAACATCCAAAAAGCAAAGCATAAATTTCAGTTATAAGTTTCAACATTTAAATTATAGTGTAATACAACTCAAAAACAAAAGTATCAATGCATAACATTCACATTCTCATCCCATAAAAGCAAAGTACAAAGTATAAGTTCAAAATTCATCATCTTCTTCAAATGCAACATCCTCTCTCTCATCATTATCATCAAACTTGTAGTTTTCAATATCTTTTTCTTCAGATTCTTCTAAAATCACTTCATGCACTGAAGAAGACGATGAAGCAAGTCTTGAAGCACTTGGTAATGAAGATGTCATTGATCCTTTAAGTCTACTTGGCTCCCCTACTTCAACAGCTCTAGCTACATCGCTCCAAGTTGAAGAATCATTATCAAATACGTACTCATCTTCTGCATCTAGTTCTCCTTCAATCTTCCCAGTCAATCATTCATTACTTTCATCAATATCTTTAAAAGAAATTGGGTCTATAGTGTCACGAGAAGTGTATCTCCTTCTTAATGCTTTGTTGTACTTGATAAATACTAAATCATTCAATTGAGCTTGTTCTAATCTATTCTTTCTTTTGCTATGAAGCTGTCAAAGTTCAAAAGATCAAAATGATATATAAGTGTAAAGCAGAAAATATAAATTTTAAATTTTAAACTAAAACTATGAAGCCATCTTGATATTAAATAGTCACTTACATTTTCAAATACACTCCAATTTCTTTCACAACCAAAGGCACTACATGTAAGGCTAAGAACCTTGATAGCAAGTTTTTGCAAATTTTTGGCAGACGAACCATAAGAAATCCACTATTCAACTGTTAAAAAAATTATGAGTATAAATTTCTTTCAAGATCTAAATAATAAACAATAAGCTAAAAATGAATAATATCATATATACCTAGAGCCATTGTAGTTCTATGCCTAATGGCCATACTTTTTCCAAAAATCCCTTCACCTCTACTATAAAGTGGTAATTCCTTCATGATTTTGTCTTAAACCTCACCATCTGGAACTAATCTTGCTATGCAGTTGTATAATCCATTAATGATTTCTTCATCCTTTGCAATATTGGGATTTGAATAAAAAAACTCTAGGTTAAAATAGTACTCAATTGCATGTAAAGGGTGATGGAGTGAATGTCCTACCTTCTATCAATGATTTCAAAAGCTTCTTTGTATTTTTCTTCATTGTCTTTGAAGGTGTTGGCAATTGCTTCTTTAGCTATCCATGGTTTCAAAAATATAACCCATAGAATTTTTTTTTTCATCATCCCCACCAATCGTAGCACATGGATAAGGGGGCCAGCCACCTTAAGGTTATACATCACACGGTTCCATAAGCTTGGGCTAATAATTATAACAACTTTTTTGCCTTGTGACTCCTTTGCCCATTTACTTGTGGTCCAGTTTTCAGAAGTAAACATCTTTCTCAAATTATTTTTTTGCTTGTGAATACTGGAAAGTGTGATGAAAGCAGTTATAAATCTGGTTTTAGCAGGCCTTAGCAACTCTTTCTGCCTTGCCTTATCATGTTCAATACTCCCATGTGGTTGCATATGTAACCACTTATAGCTACTATATGCTTCATTGTTTGATTGAAGATAGAAAACTTCCATATATCTTCTAACATCAAGTCTATGCAATGTGCAGCACATGGTGACTAATACAAATGAGGATATTTGGCTTTTAGCAACCTCCCTAAAAAACATATAGAAAATGCATATAATTGATTAGAACATATAAGATAAATCAAGTCTCAATAAATATATATCTACAAGAATAAAATGAGGTATTTTTTCTTATACCTGTCATCACATTATTTAAAGCACTATCCGTGACCACTTGGACTACATTGGTTGCTCCAATTTTCTGAATAAACTTATCAAGTAATTCAAACATCTTCTCCCCACTCTTCACAAAGGAAGAAGTGTAGACTCCACAAACATTGTCCCCCTAAGACAATTTACTAGAAATTGATTAATGTTCTCTCTCTCTCTCTCTCTTGTCTTTTCACCCATTTGCCATGATAGAACATCCATATTTTACCAATTCATCTTCATAACTTTTCATTAGTTTTTGTGTATTTTCTTTCTCACCCTTCAATAAAGGAACCCTTACTTCATGATAACTAGAGGTTTTCATTCAAGGATCATACTGTCCAATTGCTTCCATTGTTGTAGCATAACCATCATATTTGATAGCATTAAATGAAATTCCCACATTATACATCCATTGTGCAAATGTTTATATGCATGTTCTCTTGCTTCTTTTCTGTAAGCATCACTAATAATAGTTTGCTTTCCCTTTTCTACCTTCCTTTACTCTACCACTTTCTCTGGATCAGGTGTAAAATATGAATCCATTGGTCCCTTTTGCTTTGGTTTCTTCGATTGAGGACCCACTCCACTACTTCCACTTGATGCGGCTATTTTTTTCCCACGCATATTGATTTCTACTATATCAACCTCTTCATCATCCTCACTAATCTCATTCATATCAAAATCTAAAACCAGATTTATTTGCTCATTCTCGTCCTTTTTTTAGACATATATACTCTAAGTTCTTCTTTCATATGTTTAGGGCATTTCTTACAAGAAGCTGCAATTCTAAAACCTCCAACTAAATGTTGTTTAGCCCTGTAAATTCCACCCTTTGTCACTTTTTCACAAAATATACAAGTGACCGAATTCACATCTTGAGGATTTTTCAACTGAGCATATTTCCAAGCAGGGTCCTTTTTCATGTTACTCACGGTGAATTCATAACTTAGGAATTCAAATATTAACAAAAAATTGCAACTAACTTTGCCAAAAAAAACACAAACACACATTGTTGTAACTTCATAATGTAAACAGAAAAAAATTGGCAAAAATTGCATAATGGGTAGTTGCATAAATAGGTGCAGAATGGGCAGTAATGCATGAGGCCAAAAAAAAAATTGCATAATGGATAACCTAAACACTCTAATATGTTGTTACTGCATAATAGGAGTAGCAATTCAATGACCTAAAATTGATGGAACAAGTCAGCAATAAAAACAAAAGGAAAAAAAAGAAGAAAAGAAAATGCGTGCAGTAAGTCAGCAAGCCAAAAGAAAGAAAAAAATTGAAAACAAAAGGAAAAATGAAAATGTATGCAGCAAATGCAACAAACCAGCAACCCCAAAAAATAGAAAAAATTAAAAAACAAAAAAAATACATGTAGCAAAGGCAAAAATAAACGACCCCAAAGTAACAGAAAAAATTGAAAATAAATAAATAAAATGCATACACGAAGGGTTCAGTGCGTCTGCAACTCCCAAAAGAAAAATGTCGATGTTAAACAGAGCTGGGAAGTTCCCAGCGCTAAAAAATAGAGGAAGATGGGTGAAGGGAGAAGAGGGGAGAAAAAAAAAAGAAAAAGGAAAAAAAATACAAAATCAGGACTTACTAATTCGTCCAACACCCCAACGTTGAGAAGCTTCTTCTCCGACGACTGGAACCTATGCGTACGGACACAAACGGCACGACAAGGTGAGAAAGTTTTTTTTTTTTTCTTCTCTTCTCTCCCACTTGTTTTCTCTGTTCGGAAAGATCGAAAAGGGTTTTCAACGTTGGAATGAAAAGGGGAAAGCGGGAGTCGGATGCAAGTTTTTTTTTTAAGGTCGAACACTGTTTTCAAAAAGGCACTTCAGGCGCGCACCTTGCGCCTTGCCAAAAAAGCGTGCCTTCCCTACGCCTAATTTTCGTTGCCTCACCTGGACTGTGAAAGGCACTCGAGGTGCACCTGTATGTGTCTTGCGCCTTGGCGCGCCTTTGACAACAATGATTCAAACCAACAATTAGACCATCAAAACTAGTTTTTTTGACTAGCCCGGTTTTCAAAATCCATATTTTAGTTTAGCGAGAGTATCTGCTTGAGCACCTCAAGATCTACGAGATTTGGGAGTCAAGCCTTGTTTTATTTTTTTCCTCTTTTAACCTATAGGCCTAAGGAAAATTACACATCCATGCATTTGTAACATATAATAGAGGTGGATAATAGGGCCGTTGAATTTCTCGCTCTTTCCAACATCACCGAAGAAGGAGAAAAGTCATATTTTGCAGTGGCTAAAACAATAGAGTTGCTACCCTAGTACATAATGGTGTAAGATTAAACTTTACACACTCATCTTTTGTATAAGGTTTGCTCCAAGTAAAATTAAAAATCCACTCCATCCTTTTAAATTTGAAATATTATAAGTTATATATTTAAAAATTAATATTATCCTAACTCATTTATTAAATTTAAAACTATCAAATTTAAACTTAATATCATTAAAAGTTTATCTTACATAAAAAATGAAATTAATTAATATATAGTAATAATATTACAGTTCAAATTCGTTCAAACTTCAAACCAATGCTAAATGGGTTCAAAGTTCAAACTGAACCAATTAATGAAATGGTTCAGGATAACATTGATTTTAACGAGTGAACTGACAAATTAAGTTGAATATTTTCTTTCACATCTTCAATTTTTAGTTGGCATCGTACATTTAGGATGAAGTTTAAATGATGACAATATTTATCAGCAAAGATGTTGGGGAACATCACTTTAATATTACCCAGTCATTCCTTTACTATAGCTGATGTTTCAAACACTGATGTGTAAGTCAAAGTTGGAAAGTCTAATGTAACGAGTCCATAGAAATATGAGTGGGTGCTATTTTATGCAATGGGAATGGGTTAAGCGCCCATTGTACCCAAAATGAGTCTTCGAAAAAGGATGTCAAAAGAGAATTTGGCTGAGGTGATTTAATCATATTTTGTTAGTGGCAGGTTCTGCTTGGGATATTTCATCAAACTCATTGTAGGAACACTACAGATACCACAAAACATTGCAAAATTAAAAGATAAGCATCCCAACATGGGGTGAAATAGTTAAATGGAGATGTAGCCAACCAAAAATTCAAAGAAAAATCATAAAAACCACAAATTCAGTCAAGCTCCACCATAAATCCACTATAAAACTCCAACCTGCAGCTATGGGAGAGTTCTTGCGTGAGAATAAGTATGGTCCATAAAGCTAAGTTTTGCATCTTTTCTACTTCATTGCATCATTTTTTCCTTTTTGCCATCATAAATTTACTTACCTTTATCCAATTGGTACACTCTAAGCCATGGTCTGAAAGCCATCAGTGTGATAGAGGTTACTTATGGCATATCTGTAAATTTAAGACTTTTAAGTACCATTAAAAAAATTGCATGTTCCTGTTTGGCATTTGATATTTTGTAAACTTCTAGATCTTCTAAAGAATTACTAAATTACAATTAACAAACTAATGTGGAGGTACCATTTTCATTCCAATCAAACTTCTGGCTGAATAAAGTCTTTTGCACGAATGTGCATATAACATGATAATTTATAATGATTCTAATTTCTAGGCGCAGGATGCGATCTTTCTTGTTTTCTACAAAATCTTGTGACTTTCTGGATTTCCCAAGTTTAAATATTTTCTGAAATGGCAGTATTTTGTATGATGTTAAAAGACTAATTTTCCAGTGGCTGACGTTTTGGTGGGATGGATTTGTACAATCACTATAATTCTCTATAATTGCTCATTCAAAGTTTTCTGACTTTCTAGGGACTGCAAAATTGCTTGGTATCACTAATTAAAAGGTATATAAGAAATAGATATTGATGTTCATACAAAAATGCATGTAATTATGATTTTCTTAATTGTTGATGGAATCATTTTCTATATTGTGCTCTGAATAGAATGTGCAGAGGCTGTGGGCAAAAGACAACAAATCTCCCAGTACTTGGGGAGGTCTCTGTTCTCTCTGTTATGGTCTTCCCACCATGTGCAGCATTTGCCATTTTTTGGGCTGTAAATCGGAATCAATCTTATGCGTGGATTGGTCAAGATATTCTTGTAAGTTTCTCTCTCTCTCTCTCTCTCTCTCTCTCTCTCTCTCTCATCCCCCACCCCAACATAAACACCTTAGTAAAAGTCTACTTGAGGTTGACATCACCATAAACTAATATTCAATCTAAATAGGAACTAGGATAACTTCATATGCAGTTGACTTTGGTGTTAATTACAAGTTAGGTTATGTATGTACGTGATGATTTGTTAAACATCCATCATGTCTATATCTTTAGTTGTTAGGCCACAGCACATTCAGCAAGATCAATCTATTTATAGACCAGCATTGATGTGGAATGGTTGAAATTTTGCCAAATTTTTTTAAAGCCTAATAAGTCATGTTTCTAACCTTTCTCCATTCAATTGAATTTTTTTCCACCTGGATGAAGGGCACCACTAATTTCAGCGGTGATGAGTTTATTTTTAAGCTTCTAGGTAAACAGGGCTTAAGTCTGCATAAATGTTGACTTCTATGAAGTCCAATCTTTCCATTGGTGGGAGCCTTGCTCACTTACTGGCTGTTGTTATTGTCAGTAATATCTTTAGATATTTTAAGTTTTAAATGTGTAATTATGATCACTAATTTCTTAAATGTTTAAAAATTTCTTCATTTTCATAATATTTTTAATAGTTTTTTATATGCATCTTTTTTTTCTTTTTCTTGTGATGCACATTTCTCAATGAACCATAAATTGAATACATTTGATGTGGACTCCACCATCAAGGATCCCACCTGTCTTGCATTCTTCATGTGCAGCTTTACTTCAAAGAAGTTATTCTTCATATAAATTAGGGCCGCCTACAAATTGAAGTCTCTTATCATTTATCATGATAGAAAACTCCTAATGGATTTGTTATTTAACTGGGTGGCTATGTAAGACTCACACCACATTGGCCAAATTGTATTGATCATGTTTCTTATGTGGTGATCACCATCGTTGATGGTCCATAATAAGGCTTACTATCTATGTGCCTCATTTTTTTAAAAATTTTTGTCAAACACATTTTTGTATGAATCATCCATTTCCTTCATGAGCTGTGGACCAACCCTAACATAGATCCCACATTTGCCCACCATGCACCATGAGTGCCCTAACGTTAACATTGTTATTTTTCGCACATGATATATCTGTTCTGAAAACTGCCATATGCAAACACTATTTTTTGCTATTCTCTAGGACACAAATCGTGTTGTTAAAACTGCCAATTCTAATTCAGATCATCCAGTATTGTCTAGTGCGAGCATTACAACATAAATTGTGAGATTTGGATTGAAAAATATTGATATAATTTATACGTGACAGCTGCTTAGAATTTGAAATAAAGAAATGCAACTGTGAACAATGATTTCACCTTCTGACAAATATTTTGTGGTAAAAGTTATATATTTGTACCCAAAAAGACTGGTTATACGCATAAGCACAGAAAACAGATGGCATTGCAGTGGTAGAAAGTAATTTGGACAAAAGAATATCAGAAATTGGGTTGATGTTGCCTAAGGGTGCTTATGGGATTGGGGAAAAGATGTGAGGAAAAAAATGAATGTGTAAAGGTGAGGAAAAAGAGAGTGAGTGATGTGATGTAATATGCGATAATGGTTAAAAATAAAGTGAATAAAGACAAAATAGGTAGGCTTTTTGTATTGAAAAAATATGAATTCATGATTAAAAATATTGGTAAAATAATGGAGAAAAGGAGGGTTATTAGGTAGTTAGTAGTTAAGATGTTAAAGCACATCAAAAGATGTGTAAAAAGGAGTGAGATGAGTTGGAAAAGTTTTTCATCTTTTTTTCCTCATTATCAAACATGCCCTAAATGTGTTTTTTTTTTTTTTGTTTTTTGTTTTTTTTTTTTTTTTTTATTATTGGGTTTTTTTGTAAAGCAAGAACAAAAGTTAAATAAAGTTCTGCTCTTACAAACCTCTCCAAATATCTTGGTAGCCTATTTCTACTCTCTAGACTAAGTTATGGTTTTGTTTATGTTTTCTTATTTGGCCAAATGTTACTTAAATTATTAAGCTCAATTTCTTTCATTATGATTGTTTTGCTAAGCTCTATGAGTATCAAGTGTTGCATATTTCCGTTATCGTTCAATCTGAAAACTTCCTATTTATTGCTTGCAGGGAATATGTTTGATGGTATCAGTGCTGCAATTGGCTCGATTGCCAAATATCAAGGTGCAGCATATATAAAACACTATTTTGCCATTGGTATTAAGTATTAACTAACAAGTTAACTATCTTCTTTGTCAAATAGGTTGCTGCAGTGCTTCTTGGTTGTGCTTTTTTTTATGACATCTTTTGGGTCTTTATATCGCCATTTATATTCCATGAAAGTGTTATGATTGCAGTAAGTGTAACTTCCTTTCTGGACACCTAAATCTGTATTCCATTCTTTGGTGACTTTTGTTCCTATATAATTCACTGTCACATATTTTCTTGTTTTCTTAGTATCAATATCTATGTAGATATCCTTGCCTTTGTAAAGGGGTAAAGATAGACTTAATCTATAGGATTGATCATGTGCAAAAAATATACCATAAGATGGGCCACCTGATTTCATCTTTTAGTTATGCCTAATCCTATATTTATGCAGACACATGGGACACACATGGAGGCTATTATGCTCTGTTAGTCTGTTAGAACACGCAACAATTATCTAATTAATTCTAAAAGAATGTTTGTATTGTCTAATTTCTAATGGAAAGTTCAATGCATGTGACAGATTGACCATCATTCTTAAAATAGTTGATGGATTGTCATTCTTGAAAATGGTGGGATGGCCTTGCAGAACTTAGACGTGATCATTCACCCTAGAATGTAAAGTAACGTATTTATAGAATATAAAGAAAACCCTGAAGCAACTTTAATTTATTGTGTATAAATAAAACCCTAAATAAACAAACAAGATCAATAATCCCAACCATTCATCAACTTGATCCATGTGTTAACTATTTCATGCACACATCAAATCACAAAAATAAATCAAGTATCCAAAAATCCCAAATAAGAAATTCCTAATAATAAATAAACATTAATTTATGCATAGCCCCTTTACACTTTGCATCAACAATCTTACCCTTGCTTTATTACAAAGCGGCTATTGCGCCAAGCCCTCCCGCTAAAGTTAAAACAAATAGGTAATAAAATTAGGAATAGTAGACTGAGTTGGTTTAGTAATATGACAGACACTAGAAAATGCAACAATAAGCAAGAATGATTTTATCCAGATAGAAGCTATTAAAACTAGGGGAAGGCGAAAAAGGACATGGCTAAAAGTTGTTAGGAAAGATATGAAAATGATAAGCTCTACTAAAGACATAACCCTAGATCTACAAGATTGGTGCAATAGGATCCATGTAGTTGAACTTGCTTAGGTGGGAAAGATGATGATGAATGCGACTTTTTTATACGAACATAAATTCACGTATCCTTGTTCTTTGAAGTTTTATCAAGAAATCTTTTTGGTTTTAAATTTATTTGCTCTTTCTTTGTAATTTTTAGTGATACTGGTAATAGTTTTCTATCAGAATGACAATTTATCTCTTAGAGGGATAATTGTATTTATAGATATGCCAAATACTAAGTATCACTTAAAACTAGCTAATGAAAACCTCTAAGATGACCTTTTTTTTTTTATACAAATGAAGGAAACTCAATGCTAAGCACACCAATGTTTTTAAAATTGATATTATCATCAATATTATTGACGATAATATCGTTTTAGGTCCACACCAATATGATAAATATACTAAAAAAGAAATTATTTATGGTTTACCATAAATATCGATATTATTGGAGATAATATTGATAATAACAATATTTTCAAAGATATTATCAATATTAATTTATCAAAAGAAAATGTCGATATTATGGTGTGTGCATAGGTGATAATATTGATTAAGACGTTGTCTTTCCTTTCATCCCTTTGAAACTCATTTCCTCTCCTCAAAACCTCTATTCTCATACAAGATACAAAGATTCAAAGCTGAAATATTTAGACTTTTGGCATTAAATTTGACCTTTTTCATTTAGACGTTCAAAGACTACATAGGTATAGAAATCTATTTTGTCCAACTTTCTATTGCTTATTTCCTTCATAATTAATTTCTTACAACACTTTATAGATTATATATTTGATTAGTATAGATTTTAATTGCATTATACAATAGATTTTACAATTTCTGTTGAGATTGGCGATGAACTTGTCATTTGGGAAAAATCCTCAAATTATTTGATTCATCCCAAATCTATAGCTGAATGTTTGAAAGATCCTTCATAGGCATTAACATGGTAGATTTAATAATTTCCAGTGATTTGTAGTTGAAAAAAGAGGGATTTTGGGAAAAAAACCTAAATCGAAAATTATATATACATGCATTGTTTTTATACTGATAAAAAGTTAAAAGAAATTTTACATTGCTATTTTTAGCATGGATTTCCAACCTCACAAATTTTGTTATTAATTTTTAAGATTAATTTTAATTAATTTTTATTAAAATAAATTAATAATTTAAATTTTATTTACTATTCAATAGTGGCTTTTTGTTCAAAATGTGTATTTACGCTTATAATAATGTATTAAAAATGTTTCATTAAAAATTTCTTAATTATCTCTATTTTTCTATTCTTTTGTATCTTTTCAACAAAGTTCTTCGAAAAAACGATAATATTTCAGACAAATTCAATAAAATCATTTTTCAAAGCCACCAATAAATAAGTTTTTATTGATATTACGAATAGTGAACCAGACAATGGTTGATAAAGAGAATAAGAACCATGAGAGATTAAGGGAAAGATGATTGATAAGTGTAAGTTATACGTTGTTGATCAGGAAAAGTGGAAAACTACAAGTAAAAAATTACTTAAGCTAGCAAAAGTACCACTTTATTGAGAAAGGAAATTGGTTTGTTGAGAACACTAATATGTAATCATGACTCATGAAAATCAACAAGAAAGGGGGCCATGAATAGAGGATACTTAAAGATACAGAAAAACAAATTGTAGGTAGATCTACGAGTGCAACTTAGGCTCATGAAACTTGGGTTCCCCTAAACCCTAACCCTAACCTTATTTGTAAAACTTCAACCCTAACCCTAGCCCTATTTTTGAAAATTGGGTTCGGGTTGAATTTCATATTGGAATTCGGGTTGATGAAACAAAAAATTATTAATCATGAGAATCTAATGTTTGAAACAAACAAGTTTTACCTTGCATAAATAACTTGAAGTTTGAAACAAACAAGCTTTACATTACATAAATAACCTGTACATTGCATAAATAACCTGAAGTTTGAAACAAACAAGCTTTACATTGTATAAATAACCTATACATTGCATAAATAACCTGAAGTTTGAAATAAACAAGCTTTACATTGCATAAATAACCTAAAGTTTAAAACAAACAAGCTTCACATTGCACACTGCACATCTAAAAATGTACATCTTTTACATAAGTCTAAACCAAAAGAAAAAAATGTACATTCCCAAACCAAAACAGATTCAAGTTGATCCAAGATACAATTAGAATGATATCTTAAGGCAAAATTTTAACAGAATCCAAACTACTTCTGTCATTGGCAAACCTTAATACACATAAGCTCTTGCCAAGATGCAACCTCCAGCTTCTAAGATTTGCCCATGTAAAGCCCATACGCCTCCCAAAAGCATGGGAGGTCAGTTCATATTATAATGCCTCTAACAACTAAAATTAGTTAGATATTTAGTTACAGAATGATCCATGGAAACATGGACTTATATTTGGAAGTTCTGTAATTCATCCGTTACAAAATTTTAAATGACAAATAGTTATCAAGTAACAAATGAAATAAAAGCCGATAGCATGCTGCACTTGTTCAAGAAGTTTAAAGTGTTAGGCCAATTTTGTCATTCCTTATGAAAACATAAAACCATAGAATGAACTTTTCCAAAACCAAATAGTCCATTAGAGATTTATAGACAAACCTTTTTTTTTCACTTTAGAACTGAAAATGTTGCCAAACAATCCCTAGCAACGCTACTTAGATTCAAACCATGGAATAAAGACATCAATGCAAATCAAAAGGTGTAATAGACAATGGTTGGTCCAGCCAACCCAGTTCAATCACAATCAAAGATATAACAATCCAACCACAGGTCCACAACAATCAATGACATAATCATCCAACCATAGGTCCATAATAATACTACATAACAAGTGCCAAGCCAAATGTGTATAAATAAAACATCCCGAACAATAATCTTAATGCTTCATATTCAAACTTTGTCATGCCAAACTCTTTTTTCTTAAAAGAAAATGTCAAAAATCTGATGTTGTATTGTATAACAAGATTTAAGAAGAAAGCATATTCAAGAATACAACTATTAGCTCCATTATATTAATCTTTTAGTGGAAGAGGAGGTAGAGAAGAGGAAGATATTGAAATACTTTCAGCTTCCTCTGAAAAACAAATTTACAAAAATGAGTCGACCATTGTATTGAAAGTTTGACAAATAATTCAAAATATAACAAAATATATTTTACCTTTTGCATATTTATCTAGTTGATCGACAAGTTCTTCATATTCTGGATCCTTTGGTGCAGCTCTTAACCAATCTTGAGTATAAATCAAATACTCAACCAACATTGGTGTCAATGAACTACGATATTGGTCAAAAACACAGCCTCCCGAACTAAATGCGGATTCAGATGCTACTATAAAAATAGGAATAGCCAAAATTTCTCTTGCCATACATGCTAATGTTTTGTATTTTGTAGCAATAGACCATCATGCCAAAATATCAAATGGTTCCACAGTCAGCTCTTGACGTTCTTTTAGGTAGGCATCAACTTGAGACATGCTAGAATCAAAACTACCTTGCTCTTTTTCGCACAAGTACTCCTCATATTTCTTATCATAAATGAAAGTCATGGAAGATGCAAATGTTGAAACACTCCCTTGGGATGAAGACCATGTAGAAGAAGCATCAGTTTGATAAATTGTATATAATGCAACCATTTTATCATACACCATCTTTGATATTACAGAAACAATCTCACTTGAGAGATTTTTTTTAAGGCACCAGTGTCAATAATCTAGCTTGTACCATGTATCCAAGACAAAAGCAATAAGCAAATAAATATTAAACTTATCAACAGAACCCCAATACTTACGAAGCTTCTCCTTCATTTTGTTGCACATACGAAGAAGGAGAGGGTCAGTTTGCACAGTTGAAAATGAATTTAATGTGTCTTGGATCTTATCAACATAATGAAAATAGAGGGACGCAGTAACATACTATATCCAACAATATCTCAATAGTTACAAAAAATATGCCCAAGAAATCACAAAGTACTCTAGCATGATTCCAATCATCTTCAAGAGGAGGATTAGTACTTCTAAAGGCATCACTATCAAATGGAAGATGCTTGAAAGCCTTCTCAAAGGGTAAATCATGCTTCAACATGAGGTATGTCAAATTCCAACGTGTTGACACATCCAAGCACAAAAACATTTTGATTGAAATTCTAACAATTTCACATGATCTTTCAAACGCTTATTCTCTACTAGGAGAACTCTTTACCCACTTTAAACCATTACGGATACGAGCTATAGAATCCTTAATTTCATCTGTTCCCTCTTTCACAACCAAGTTTAAAATGTGTGCAATACAACGAACATGTAGAGAATCACCATCGCTAAGCAAACTATCCTTCATTCTTAAATTTGTTCGCAAAGTGTTTAATGCAACATCATTAGATGATGCATTATCAACCATAATAGTACAAACTTGTTTGATTTTCTAAGCATCCAAACAAGATTAAATTTCAGAAGAGATGGCTTCGCCAATGTGTGGAGAAGGAAGAATACAAAAATTGATGATACCCTTATGTAGCTTCCAAGCAAAGCGCACAAAGTGAGCAGTCAAACATAAATACCCAATATTCTGACTTGAAGTCCATAAATCTGTTATCAAGCTTACTTGCTGAATGCGTTCCTGAAACAACTTTTGCAATCTAGCCTTCTCCAACTTATATATTTTAAAAACTTCTTTAACAATAGTAGTTCTTCAAATATTCTTAATGAGTGACTGCATAACTTTACAAAATTCTCTAAACCCTTCTTTGTCCACAAATTTAAATGGCAATTCATCAAGAATAATCATTTTTGCCATTGCTCTTTTGCAAGTCTCTTGATCAAATTTCTAATTAGATGAATTGTCACTACCATCTGATGATGTTGTTGTGAATGACAATAATTGTTGACACTTGGCTCTTTTGTTTGTATTATATTTGCATAAACTTAAGTCTCTTGTTAATGTGCTTGGATACTTAAGTTTAATTTTACAATAGTTACAAACAACATACTCTACTTTCCCATCTTTATAACATATTCTTTGAAAATCAGCCCAAACTGGTGATGAAACTTTGTATGATTTTTTCTTCTTACTTAAAGGAACATTTGCATCTGAACTTTCTATATGATCTATGGTATTTGAATCTGTTGGTGTTGTTACACTTTTATTTGGCTCACTACTAGTCTCTTCTTCTGTATTAGTTTCATTCTCAACAACATACACATCCTCCATATTTGACTACCTAAAAAATAATTTTCATATAACATTAATATAATTAGGCATTTATGTGTTAATCATAACATAATTACACAAGCATCAGCTTTGACATCATTTCAAAAATTGAAAGAAAAAATTCTATATTCAATAGTTATCCATTTTTGCACTGAGAGAGAGGAGACAAAATATGCAGACCTGAAGAGTGGAAAGGGGAGGAAGACTAAGGGCAGCAGCCAGCAGCATCGCAGCAAGGGTCTGTCTCTCGGCAGCGGTGCAGAACAGTAGCAGTGAACAACGTCACAACGGCACCCACTAGGCAGTCAGGCACCACTAGCAGGCAGCATTGGCGAAGCGCTGTCGTAAATAATAGAATAAGCATGCACCCAACCACCAGCAGGTAGCAGGGGTGAAGGGGAGGGAGAGGAAAGGGGGCGCTCGGCAACAACACTACAACAGGGTTGAAGGGGAGGGAGAGGAAAGGGGGTGCTCGGCAACAACAGGGGTGAAGGGGTGAGAAGGAACGATAGCTCTCGGCACAGCGGGTGATCGGGGAAGAAGGGGGTGCAGCCACGCAGGCGCAGCGGCCGTTGGGAGATCAGGGAAAAGGGGGTGCAGGCGGCGGACACAGAGGGCAATCGGCCGATTGGGGAAGAAGGGGTGCAGGTGCAGCAGGGCACTTGTGGTCGTGGGTCATGTCAGAGTCGTGGAGAGCTAAAGAGAGGGACGAGGACAAGATTAGGGTTATGGCTGTGAGGATGAGAGTATATATATTAATATATATTTTTAATTTTTTTATTCGTATAAAATCAGGTGCGAGTTGGGGTCAACCCGATTTTGATGGTTATCAAATCGGGTTCGGATTGGAGAATCCTGGGTTTGAACACTGGAAAAAACCGGGTTCGGTGGGCCGGGTTTGGGTTGAACCTGGCCCAAGTTGCACCCCTAGGTAGTTATAACTATTATCACACAAATGTAAAGTAGTCTTTTTAATGAATAAGTGCGTTGTCAACTTATAAATTTTAAAGATGTTTTACTTTTTGAAAGAGTTAGAATGAACTTCTAATTTTTACTTGATTAATGAGTACAGAAAAATTTAACAAGAATGTAAATTTTAAATTGCATAATTGATTGGAAAATTATTGATGTTTTCTTAATGAATGAAAGTTCAACGTTTTGCTTAAGGAAGGAGAGAGCACAACTACTTTCTTTTTCTAATGAATAAGAGTGCAATGTTATGCTTAATGAAGGAGATGGGAAGATTTTATTTTATTTTATTTTTTTGAAATGGATGAATTGGTGATTTCTTTGTCACTAACTAAATCTTTAGTATATTTTGTTTAACAAATGAGTAAAAGGCTCAGAGAAGCTATATATTTTGGTTGATTAATTTAAAGAATTTATAGTCCTCTAATATTGTAAATAGAAATTTTTGAACATGCCTCAAAGGAACCTGGGATTTTTGAAGGTTGCAAACTGAAAAATTATACAATCAAAACTCAATATTACTAATTGTCTATTGTTAGAACAGTTTTATTAACAAAATTACAAAATCCATTGATTCTTGATGGTATGGAACATTTGTAATTGGTCCAATTTAGTAGTGCGTCTTTACTTTGCACTGAATTCAGAATTGTTAATGGTCATTCCCTTTATTCTAATAATTTCTAGTCTCTTTTCCACATTATTCCATCAGTTTTGGTAACTGTACAGAACTTTCAAACTGGATTGAAATAACCCTAAATTACACAGATTATGAGAAACTGTAATTGTGCTTTTTTCTATATGACATGCATATAGTCTATTTCAAGGATATTATTGTCATAAAAGATGTTTATATTCTGGATTAGACACCCAGTTGAAAACTAAAATTAGTAATGGTTTTCCCAAAGACATGTTTTATCATAAGAATGTCCAATTTACTTCAGATAGCCAAAAAATAAGTTCAAATTTATTGTTTCAATAATTGAAACCATTGAAAAATAGCAGATGAATGTAAATTAATTAATTATCAAAGCCTTGCATTGCTATTTTCTACATAATTGCTTGAAATGAGTGAATAATTTGTTACCGGCTAACATCAATTGTTCCTTGAGCGAGCAATTTTCAAAATCCCCACAAACAGGGTTCACTTGCAGAGATATATCACACGTGACTACTTGTAATCATAGTACCTTCAACAAAATTAGAAGTTACATGGTAAACTAAGAAAATATGTAATTTATCTATAGATACAGACTTCTAAATTAGAAACATAGATGTTGCTTCTATTATTTAAGATTATGTGAAGGCTAATGCTTTATTTTTTACATGAAGGCTAATGCGCATTTTTTTTTTATTCCAATAGACAGTAATCAAATTTAAAATGTCCATGAATTTAAGTTCCAGTTGACATAGTTCGATTTAAAAATTCCAATTTTCAGACTTTCGATTTATCAAATTCAATTTTCAAACTTGGTTCCTACTTGCAGGTTGCTCGTGGTGACAACAGTGGTGGAGAAGCTATACCTATGCTTTTGAGAATCCCTCGAATCAATGACCCTTGGGGTGGCTATAATATGGTCGGTTTTGGGGACATTCTCTTTCCTGGCTTACTTGTTTCATTTTCACATAGGTAATGATATGACTTAATCATTTTTGAAAAGGATTTTGGCAATGTATATATTTATTCATTAGTGTATCGATATATATATATATAT